>JAOEHV020231673.1:0-10212 GCA_025447995.2 Isaurus tuberculatus | reverse complement strand
ATTTTAAGATAAACTATTGATACCTTCCAAAATTTCTATTTCGTATATCAGTTGACGTCATGGCCTAGTGGTAAGGCGCGGGACTCTTGTTCATTGCTTTTGCTTCATAGATTTTAAGATAAACTATTGATACCTTCCAAAATTTCTATTTCGTATATCAGTTGACGTCATGGCCTAGTGGTAAGGCACGGGACTCTTGTTCATTGCTTTTGCTTCATAGATTTTTAGATAAACTATTGATACCTCCCAAAATTTCTATTTCTTATATCAGTTGACTTCATGGCCTAGTAGTAGGGCGCGGGACTCTTGTTCATTGCTGTTGCTTCAGATTTTTAGATGAACTGTTGATACTTCCCAACATTTTTTGTTCGTATATCAATTTTTAGATGAACTGTTGATACCTCCTAAAGTTTTTCTTTTTGGATATCACTTGAAGTGATGGCCTAGATGTAAGGCGCGGTACTCTTGTTCATTGCGTTTGCTTTATAGATTTTTAGATGGCAACTCTTAAGCCTTAAATCATCGCCGTAAGTTACAAAGGAAGCCGACGTTTCGAGGCCGTAACGATTTGCATGTCAGGGCAACTGACATTCGAAAGGTCAGCTTCGTACTTTACTTACACCCATGATCAACTATTTAAACCATGAGCCGTTGAAATCGCAACCAACTTCAACATTTTTTTTCTAAAAGATCATTTCAACAGGCGTTTAAGTCAATTTTGTATGATGTTGGGTTTCAACGCCCAGTTGTTTATAGATTGGATATTTCCACTAAGAAAATATCAATTTATAAATTTGCAGTGCAAACTACGACAACGATGATAATAGAAAGGACATTAATTACCAGAACAAACACGGTAGTTCCTACGATAGCCACTAAAGGTAAGAATACCCTTGTACTGCGTTCTTAGAAGACTTAGAAAAAACACTGATAAAACAAATCGGTGCATATCGAATCTGTTGGAAAATGACGTCACGGTAAAAAACGGTTAAACCAAAACGGAACTAGTTTTCGCGAAGGAAAAAGAACAAGAGAGTTTTTAGATTGTACGACATCCCCCCCCCCCCGTCCTTTTTGCCCTATTCCTAATTTTTTAAGCGCGGTCACAAAAAAAGAATGAGGCGAAAAAAAGCCTCGTGCGTGCCGACGAGAATAAAGAATTCTTCAAAATTTAGGATTTTGGCAAAAACGGGGGCTATCGTACAGTCGAGAGAGTTTTCGCATTCATTTGTTTTGTGAGGAGATGTGGAGTATAGCTCGTGTGAAGCAGTCGTGATTCGAAGTTGATTGGATGCAGTTAACGGAGTATAACTTTTATGAGATATATCATCATTGCTGGGAGCTAACCTGCGATGGATTAGTGTCCCGTCCAGGGGGAGTCTACGACTCTCATCCGCTTAACACTACAGAAACCGGAGATAAGCGCCGGCCCCATGGGCCACTAGGCTCTTAAAGGATTTAGCTAGCTAGATATATCATAGAAAAAGATCTGGATTCGTCGTATGGAAATAAATCATAGTTCTGAGTCTTCACTCCGACGAAGGACTACAGTCCGAAACGTCAGTCCCTAATATTCTTCTTTCAAGATGTATAACATAAAATTTTCAAACTGTTTTCATAGTTCTGAGCAGTTCGTGAATTTACAACAGACTCCATATTGCATTTATTGCCTTTCAGAGAAAACATGTAAAGTGAACATCACAGAGATTACAACCATAACCACATCCTCTGCTATAATCGTGTGGAGCCGGCCAAATTGTCAGCACATGGCAGCTGTGTCTAGTTTTCAAGTGCTATACAAAAAAGTAAATGATCAGAAATTAACGATACGTAGAACCGACGGAATAAGATATTTCATACATCTAACGCATCTAAACAAATCCACGGAGTATCAAGTTGAAGTGGTACCTGAGGGCGTTTCTCTAGTCGGAGAACCCAGCGGTTTTAAAACGTTTATCACAAGTACAGGTGTGTAGGAATAACGCCCACATACTGGAATCGTATCTTGTTCCCTGATGCAAGATTAGGAATTAGACAAAATACTTGATTATTTAAGATAAGATTAGTATCAGTATGGGAATATGTACATGGTTTTTCAAAACTGGTTTGTTTCGACCATGAAAGATGGTCGGCGGCTCCATCAAAGAACTCGCCGGGAGCCGGCAGAGGTCTCTCTGTGTGCCGAGAGGCCTCTGCTAGTGGGGAAGGTAGTAACTGACGACTGTGAATTTTTTCTCTCTTTCCATTTTTGTTAGTCTAAATCGAGGTTACATAATTAAAAGAAGTTATTTTTCATCGTTGCCGACACAATTCAGTGGCGATAGGTCTTAAAAAAAGATAGTTTTCAATTCTTATATTCGTTGCCGCGGATGAAGATATTTTTAAAACCGCAAGATTTTCAGCGATGAAAATTCAGGTACAAATATCAAAGTTATATTCGGATTTAAGCGTTAAACTTTTATCATGTTTGCCATGTAATTTCAAGTTGCTTACCCGTCATCGGTTTTTTGCAAGGGACAATTATTACTTGATAAAAAAAACTTTCTTTTTTATTTTTCCCTCAGAACAAATAAACTTCAAACCAGCGAGGAGTCAATCGCTAACAAAAGACAAAAACTTTCAGAGAGTGCTAGCTGGCTTCCTCGGGATTATCTTCCTTCTTTTCTTGATTATCGTAGTGCTTCTCTGCCCGGAAAGGAAAAAAAAGAAAGCTAAAACACGAACACATCGCGTTCAGTTTGAAGGTCACAAGACTGATTTAGACAATAAGGATTGTGAACAAGAGACCGGCATAATCGAAGAAAAGGGATACGTCATAATGCATTTTGGATCTTTCGTGGACAGCAATGAGGGCGGAGAGATTATTGTGAATGTCGACGTAAACAAAAACCAGCAAAACGCCAAACGAACAGTGGAAAGCAAACAGTTGCAAGAAAACACAATCGTCCCAAAGGACGTAAATTCTGAATGTTTTGTAGAGAGTTTGACCGAAGCTTGTATTTTACGATTACTACTGGATGAAGTTAGTAAAACTGGATCTCAAAGTGATGATCTTAGCCTCGAAAAGCATAAAACATATATGGATCGGCGACTGGGAGGTCCGAAAGTCATTTAAGAACTAAGGACTGTTTTGGTGAATGCTTGGCGTGAATGAAACTTTATAGAGAATTCGCAGGGATTTCGCATAAATAGCCGTGTTCATAATTGTCTTTGCTACCGCCTACCCTATCACCACCTTCATCAAAACCAGTCTCAATAATATGCTTAAGTGGAATTGAATGAAACACTAAAACTGACCTGCTCCTAACAGCTGTGGCTTCATAGCTCAGTTGGTAAGAGCACGGCATCGCAGAGACCACGGACTTGAAACCCGTTGAGGCTTGATTTTTTTTCAGGTTTTTACAGTTCACAATTGCACAAGTTATGTTTGAAAAACGAGAGCAAGCGTTTGTCAACACAAGAAAACAGATGAATGCCGAGTGCTTTTATTCAGCGTTTTTGAGTGCTTTGAAGGGCAATGAAACAAAAGCCCGACCCAGTTTTTCAAATAACTTCTCCAAAATAATTAGCGATAACTATTGAGAAAGTTAGGCCGGAATCCAAGTATGTCACCTGTTTGACTGGTTGTCTATTTCAGTCTTTGTTCAGTCGCCTCTTTTACGTATAAATGATATTGGATTGAAAGCTCTGATAGACCTTTTTCACTGTATATTATATTCTTTTTTCTGCATTCAAATTTGCCGCCAAGCCTCGTTTTTAAGTTTTAAATCAAAAGATTATGTCAACCAAAGCGAGGCTGGGCGGGCGAATTTGAATGCAAACAAAAGAAATTTAAACTGTGAAAAGGGTCTATTATATTTGAGAGTGGATTTGTTTCTTTGTCGTCGTTTGATTGAAAAGAACACTTATTTTAGAAACTTGAAATAGTGTTGATAAATAGATTATCATCGCCGTAAGAATAAAGAAGCTGACGTTTCGAGCGTGAGCCCTTCGTCAGAGCATCTTCATTCTTACGGCGATGATAATTTATTTATCAACACTATTTCAAGTTTATACCTACTCGCCGAGGCATTTAATAGTTTTTTTAAAAACTATTTACTTAACTTATTTTAGAAGTTAGCTTCGGCACGGCTGAAACTGTTGGAAGATTTAGAAAAAAAATGAACAAAGAAGAGTTATAAGTTGAATAGCCCGTGCCAAAGTTCACACCGTATAATAACACGTGTGCATGCAACATGTTTGAATGACCACGAGTGTGGCAATTAAAAGTGCCCAGGTTGGAGCGAGTTGGACTGTTCAAAGACTAGGTTCTTCACAAAGTTTAGTCTTTAAATGTGCTTTTAAATGTGACCAGGTTTTCCCAAAAGCTGCGAAGCTGTCGACGGAGAAATACTTGCAAAAGGAATCCGCCGGAAGGCTTTAATTCGACTGATATAAGGTACATTTTTGGTTTAACATATAGTCCTGTAAAATTTTGATTCAAATAGAAGATATATAAAATAATAAGTACATAATTTTGTTCTTAAATTTATACCTGTGGGGTTACCTTTGATACCACAAGCAATTTTATTTAAACATTAGACTATTATGGTGTTGTTAATTTCTATTCACCTCGACTTCAGAGAATAAATTTAACCTATTCCCTTCCTAATTTTCGAAACTAATGGTAATACTACATTAACAGCAATTACATAGCTTTTATATACACAAGATATGTGAAAAATATTCAAGCTTTTATCAGAATCCAAATGCTTATGACGGCATGGTTGACGCAGTTGGTAAGATGTTTGCCTTCCTAACACAAGGTCCGAGGTTCGATCCCCTGCTATGCCAAAGTTTGAGCATTTGAGCAATTCTCAATTTTGTCAATCATGCGTAATGATAACAGACCGAATTGGACTCCACTCAGTCCTATTACCATTACATATAAAATTCCTGCATCACTGTGGCTTGATATATTAACACCCGAAACATGTCTGGATTCAAAAATAATCACCCTTGTCATCACAATTTTTACAGCGTTCCAACAATCAACTGAAAAATTTAAATAAAAGTAAATAGCTTCAAAAACCTATAAATAAATTATTTAAAGTTCGAAAGTACATTTTGCACCAAATATGGAACGACATAGCCCTAGTAAAATAATAGATTCAGATTACATAAACTCCAGATATTTCTCCAGCCGAGGGGACTGGTTTCTCCTTGAGTTTAGTAACAAGACTCTCCAGATTCATAGCCATTTTCAAATCACCTTCCACCTTCAAAGAACCCTGCATGTACGCATTAAACGCAGTAAGTTGACCGTAAAATATCTTCTGCATATCTATAGAGCTCATAGTTAAGGTTACATCCGGGTTGGCTAATGGTCTCTCTGCACCTGCGATACGACCACACCCAGTTTTCAAGTCCAAGAACCAGGTACCACCATCGTCTCCATGTACGTTAAACTGAAATGTCCCTCCCACACGTCGTACCAGACTTTCATCAAGAACACCATTTAATAGTTGAACTAGTTCAGCTGGAGTCAGAAGCTGATTGATTGATGGGCTTTGAGCACCGAAGACAGGGAGGGGAGATTTTGATTTTTGTCCACCAAGGCCTGTTAAAATTAAAGAGCACAACTTAAGGCGGCATCAATTATTTTTTTCCCTTTTTTCAATTATTTTAGTTTTTATTGGTTTTCAACTTCAGTGAAAGTCCTTACCTCAGTTGTTTAAAGGTAATCTGTATAGATTTTTATTCCAGATTATACTGGTATTTCCAAACTTCTATAGAATGAAATGCTTTTGGGATGTGACTAGAAAGCAGATACGAAATTCGAAGTATAGACACAGTATCAATTGCTTGCCAGGACTAAGGACTTGCAGTCTCTAAATGGGCTTTAAGGCAACAATGGTAGCGGGAGTTTCTCTTTTAATCTAATAAAGAGCTTAAGTGTTAACAGCCTGACTGTTGTTCTGGCCTTGAAAGGCCTTGACATGATAATGGCATAGGTAAGAAACAGGCTGCACAAGAAAATCAAGAACAATATAATTACAGGTGGGTATGTTCATTTCTTTTGACAATCTGATTATCATTCTCTAAGAACCAAATTATTAACCTTCCTAAGCGAAAAAATTAATATTCAGATTTTGGCTTAAAGAAAGGCTAATGCTCATCTACTTTCAAGCCTTACAAAAGCTCCCCCCCCCTCCCCCTCCCCAGGAGGAATGGTTGGCAGTCGGTGACGCCTATACCTCCAGGTCTGATCCCTGACTCTGCCAAGATTTGAACATTCGTGCATCCTTCACTTATGCCAAAGCTGCAGGCTCTTCTTTCACATCCTTTCCCATCCAGCAGGAGTCACATGCGCTTAACACCTCAGAAAAAGGAGATAAGTGCCAAATGGGCCACTAAGCTTGGAAAAGCATAGCACACCTGCAAATAAGCTAGCCAGTGCTGGATGTGCAACCATTGTACTTTTGGAAACATCTTTAACATTGCTATTACTAGTTCCTACTCCAGAGAATTGGAATGGCAGAGGAGTATTTTTACTGGCACTTGGATGATTTGGATCTTTTACAACCAAGATCTCTGAACTGCAGGTAAAAACAAAAAATAAACATAGTAAAACAAACATTGACTTTAGATTGCTTTAGTATTTTTTAAGTTACTGCAATACAATTACTTGGAAACATACTCGGGGAAGGCCACTTTTACAATCTGAAGTTAGTCATTATTGATGAGTAGGACTCTGTGAACTGTGTTTCTGTAGTACATTTTGAGGGGTAAAATGTTTCGCAGTAAATCATTAACTAAAAAAAAACAGAACTTTTAAGAAACTAATTTAAATATATCATTTTAACAAATATTTTAGCGTTTGTGTTTCTAATGTCTTAAAAGTTATTTTAATTTAAGTAAAACTATTTAATTTATAAACTTTTATCCTATCTTATTGTAAAGCACCAGGAACTTTTAAGGATATGAGCACAGTAGAAATTTACATTACATCATTTTAATATCAATTTTTATAGAGATATATATTTATTATATATAGCTTGATTTTATTATTAAACAAATAATTGTTTTTACATGAACTGACTTACAATTCCACTCGATTCACTTTTACACCCCACTGAATGGCAACCTTGTTGACCACCTCCTGTGGAAATAACAATGTACAGAAAAGTACTTTGGTCTAAAGATTAGAGGAAATGTGATTTTTATGTTACAAAGAACACAAAACACTTTAGTTTTTTCTTCTTATGTCTTGACATTTCTTTTTTGGGGAATATTTAATTATAATTATAGATACAAAACGATAATAAAGGGGTGTTAGCTTTAGCTATATGCTCTACTGGTGAGAAGTGAAAAAGTTTAGGTCAACTGTAAGTCAAGTTTACAATCAATATTTCCATAAACTCAATATAATAGTGTGTGTAATAAAAATTCTATAAGCAGTTACTATTTGCAAATGAGAGTAAAGATTCACTTGCTTCTGACGATATTACTTCAGTCTCTATTGGTTTTAAAAGGGCGATGTTCACATACCTGAATATGAAGAGTTATGAATCTTCTGTCACTTAAAATAGAAGCCACTGTCTTTGTGGTCAGGGAGTTAGTGAGTGTTGTTTGAGAAATCATTCTCAAGGAATGGTTCAGATCCTGCACATTGGTCTTGGAAAGAACTGGATCATATATGGAGAACTGGACTTCTGCACCAACAGTCACAATTCCATCATCACTTGTTGGGATCTGCAATTATAATCTATCAACTGTAAGACATCTTAGCAATGTTTATGGAATGCGGGCACTGTCATATGTGAAGAAATAAATTAATATTGGGAAATTTAGACTTTATATATGGTTGATTTGTTATTAAACCTGGAGCAAAAATCTTTGTATGTGCATTGATCATGATATACAGTGCATTTGTCTTAATAAGAGGTGTGTAAATCATGATATGCAGTGTTAATAACATCCTAAAGTTATAATATACCATTAAGTGTTGCATACATGTTGCCCTTATGTGGTGCATATAGAAAGACAAGAGAAAAATAAAACAATACATATATTTGAATGATTGTATAATCAGGGGCCGTGGAGCAGGGGGGGCAATGGGGGCAATTGCCCCCCCCACTTTTTTCCCTTACTTTAACTAGTTTTAGTTCCCATTAAGATGTCCGCACTCCACCTCAAACATTTGCCCCACCACTCTTAAAAACGCTCTTGATAATAAATAGTGTATAATGTAATGTATGTGTGTTTTAAACATTTCTAGTGCAGTTTTATAACTAAGGCTGTAAAACAGTGTGTGAGATTATGATGATACCTGCTGTGGAGGAACACTAAATGCTCTGGTTCGCATATCAATCTTTGACCAGGAATCCAAGCAAGGTATAACAAGAATTACCCCTAATGGATTTAAAATGGATTTAAGAAATCAAAACTTGACCACAAATAAATATTCTGATCAACCCATGATCTTGGATGTACTAGATTTAACATTCCAGTGCTAAATTGTGTGATTTTATAATGATGACACAATATCAGACGATCTAAATTTCACAATTTGATTGTGAAACTTAAGATTCAGAACTCATCTTACTATTTCACAATTAAACCTTGAAATCTAAATGAATCACAACCTCAATGAGATGTTGGAATGAAGTGAGGTATCTTTTAATGACAAACTTGCGGAATCTGGAATAAGCTACATTCAGATAACAACAAGATAAGGGTAACAACAGCATATAATAATGAACACAAAACAAGTGACATTTAAATATGGTATTGTATTTGTCAATGAGAAATAAATCGATGTTGTTCTAAAAGAACTAACTTGACAGTTGATGGAAAGGGGGAAAAGCATGTTTTTAAAATGAGTAATATTAATTTGTAGAGAAGTTCTAAACACAGTTCATTGAGTAATAAAGTGACCTAACTCTTGTCCCTAGAAAGAATTAAGCATCTCTTTTTTCCACTCCAACTAACTGTCACTCAATTTTTATTTAAGAGAAATCAATTTCGACATCAATACCTGGTCCCTTAGCTGGGAGAAGTCTTCCCAATCTGAAGACAACAGCTCTTTCATAATCCCTGATTACCTGTGAGGTATGCACATCCATTTATAATATAAGACTGTATATACGTTTGCCAATCATCACAGCAAATCAGTATGCATTGGTCAATACAACTTTAGAAACATATAAACATATATTTATTTTAGAAATCTTAGAAAAATTCAATTTAGAAAGCTAAAAACAGATACAGTCTTTTATTAAAAAAATCTGATTTAAAACTTTTATAAATAAATTTCAATTTAAACGCACGGTTTTTGACATTGTCTTACCTCACCTTAACACAAAACCAAACTGAAACAGGAAAGGTTAGAACAACCAAAAATGAAGCTATGCCGATGACAACATAATCCAGTATAATGCATTGCACTGGCCTTTCCTTTTCATCTGTGAAGGTAGACAAATAATATTCGTGTATGTCAACTCACATTTGGTGTCAACTGTCAGATTACAAGACAGTAAACAACAGCTGATGTTGTATGACTAATTTTTTTTCGAATTCATTAGTTTAAAAACTGTCAGAGTAGTTCATATTTACCAGATGTTTCGTCTACGTCGTGGTATATTGCCACTTGGTGCTCCGGCAGTTTGTTATACGTGAATGGCGAGGACATTTTGTATTGAGCCATTTTAATGTAGGATTTTTTTTCCAAACCTCACGACGAGATAAACATTTTGCTTTCAGCTGCTGGAGTTTTGAAGGTAGATCCATCGTGTTAGATATCATATAGTGTACTTGTTTAGGCAGCCCAGGCTCAGATTGAGTGGGAATGTTTTAACCTAAAAGTAGAAATAAACATATCTTGACGCTTGAGAATTTGCTTGATGTTGTTTTTCGGGAAGCTGAAAGTCAAATTTGAGGTAGTACGAATTTTATCAGCTTTCCTGAAAAATTTCGAGAAGGTTGGAAACTTCAAACACAGGCAGCCCAGGCTTATAATGTGAGTGGGAAATGCTGTTTCAGAAAAGAGATCTTGTTTAGTTTGGTTTGTTTGTTTCATTTAACTACACTCTATTTTTTTTATAAGAACGTCTTATTTTTGGGCCGAGACTAAATGTTCTTTTAATATTTTGGAGATTCTAGCCTCAAATGTTCTTAAAAATGTTCTTAAGTTTGTTAGTGGTTTTAAGTTCGCTAAAGTTTTGTTAAGCA
>JAOEHV020231562.1:1998-12710 GCA_025447995.2 Isaurus tuberculatus | reverse complement strand
TCTTCGGAAACCCAAATTAGCCAATCAGAAGCCAGATTTTTGCATAAATTAATCTTCGGAAAATCGATAAATCTTCGATATAATGGACCTCAACGAGCGTACATGACTACTATGGTTTCTTGGGATTCCTCGCCACACTGTTTGTAACTCAAACGATGGTGGTTAAATAAAAAAAAAGAAAGAGTTTTTTCTTTTGTTCTAAATTGTCAAGGTTTTTGATAATATTTCAAATACAAAAGCCTTGTAGACAGCTTCTAGTGCGTTTGTTGTTGTTACAGTTATTATTATTGCAACACTAATCGTGACGGGCTTCCTATGATCAATCTGCTTGGGTAGGCTTGGGCATGACTGAAATAGTCAGTTCCGAAATCGATTTTTGGACCCGCAGACTAGCTGGCTATAGATGATTTTGTGGACACGCAGTACATTGGTCAGCGGTAGTCATATTATTATGTGAAGGCGTCCAACCTATAATTATGCGTAGGTGTAGGACAAAGTGTGCCTGACTGACGGCATGCGTTTGGTTTTTGCTTTTTGCATAATTTCTTGCTATTCAGTTATTTTTTACAAACCATTGTTGCACGAATTGAAATCATCTCTGGGTTGCTTTCCTCAATTTAGATACCCTTTATTTCACTGGCGCATAGCACATTTAATTAAGTAAACTTGAAATTTTCTTTTTCTAGGAATTGACGCGGGAGAATAACCAAATAAAGGAAAAGTTAAAGAAAACCACAGAAAAACTGCGAAAAACTGAAACAGAATTGGAAGATAAGGTTTGTAGCGTATATAGCTTCAGTGAGATAGTTTCGTAATGTTGGACGTAATTAAACTTTATTTGAGTTTTTTTTTTATAAATTATGTATTTGGAATACTTAAGAAATGGCCAAAATTTCCCATTTTCCTTTTCAGCACGGCACTTAGTGGTGACTTAATATTTTTGTAATTCGCCAGGTAACAAAATCAACCCTGGAAACACGTCTTGTAGAATACTTATCCTAAGTTTTCACAATACTGTTCCTCATTACGAGTCGGCATTAAGAACGCTGACGTTCCGGACGTAAAAAAGAACAACTTAAAGTTGGTCTTTACTTTCTCTCATCGCTCAGACTCAGAAAGTCTCGTTGCAAGTTAGAATTGAAAGATAGTCTTTCAAACTAGAGATGCTCCATCAAGCGTATCGACAAACTTCAAGGTATCTTAACGTTAAAGTTAACATCGATAATGTGCAAAGTAAAGCAACGTTTATTTTCCTTCTGCTTGTGAAATTCTGGTTGCCAGTACTCGTTTTTTTTTTGGAAGGGACGAGGAAGATGCAAATTTGGAACCTGACTTTATTGGTTGATCTCCCAAACATCTACCCGTAAAGTTTTGTTTAAAGAAAAGGATTTTCGTACTAAGTTATGTTCTGTGAATTATTATTATGTGAATTTAAAGTCATTGTTTTGTTACAGGGTTCGTCCAGGTCCTCAAAAACCATTAAAGTCTAAAAATTTCAGTTTCCAAAATTTGCGGCCTCAAAAGTTCTTAAATTTTTTGAGGTCCTTGAAAGTACTTAAATTTTGTCTCCTCACTGTAGGTTTAATTTTGTTTGGTTTTGAATTGCGATTGTTCACTGAAAGATAAATTACGCAGCTTGATCCTGTTTTCGTCCATCGTTGCTGGTTTTCTCGATCTCTGATATGTACCGAGGCAAGGGCTTGGTTCAGCAGCCAAAACTCTCCCCAGTGTTCCATCCGATACCCCTGTACATCCGGGAATCTTTCTTGGCTAAACCACGTGGAAGCAGCTAGGGTGAACGTGTCGAGTTTCACGCATTTCACCGAACTTATAGTTTTCATTATCATAATTAAAAAGGTTATCATTTGACCAATGCATGCTACACTTCGAGAAAATTACATGATCTGAAACAATATACCCGTGAAGTGTAGTTTTCAAACGTGTTGGCTAGAAAACCCGGAAACTTTTGCATAACAAACTTGGCGTTTCAGAACTGTAAAGTGTTTAACTTTGCATTAAAGAATTAAAATTGTTTACTTTGATCTTTGTGCATAATTGTAACTTTGTCCGGAAAGAACATATATTTTTCTACTTAAAAATAAATAACGTACATATTTTCAAACGTTTTAAGTCATTCATGGTTACAAAGTGTGAAATAGTATAGCGATAGGTTCTTAAAAATCGTTTATTATACCATGAAAAGTCCTTAAAAAGTACTTAGATTTTGTTTTGAAATTTTCAGACGAACCCTGTTGTTAGATCTCATGCTAGTGTTAAGATCCGTATCGATCTAAAACGTTAATAAAGCAGAAATCAGTGATTAGTAAGTGCGTTCAAATAATCCTATTGATCAACTTTTTTTTCTAGGGATTCTCTTTGAAGTTCGAATATCGGGCTTTCTGTAAGCTACAGAAGCAACTCAGACAACTTCGTAATCAAGCATCATTATATTAAACTTTTACAAACTTCTGAAAGACAGACAAACATCGAAAAAAGGATGAAATTAAACCTGCAAGGTCATGCGACTTCCTTCCTTTCACTTCCTTACACGTGCGCACTTTAAAGCATTCCCAGGAGTCTGTTCACGCCTAATCCAAGACGGTGAGGAAAAGCACGCCCGTCCGGACTCAGTATCGAGGGGTCTTTTCCAACTTAGCACTCGTGCCCAGGCCTCTCGCGTCAGTTTAGTTTGAAAAAAAATCAAACTAATACTCAGGGTTTTGAACGCAAAAGGTCCTTTGGACACGTGACTCGAAGCGGATGGGTTTTTTCTATAGGTTTTGACATCTTAAGGTTTTTTTTGTCATCTTTCCAAATTTTTAGCAAGATATTAAGTAATAATAATTTGTTTTAATAGAAATTGCAACTTCAAGGTTTCGAGGAAAACTTCGCTGAAAAGGTAACTTGATCTTTGATTTCTAATAATTTTGTTACTTAGGTTGTATGAAAGTTGTTCACAAAGTCAAGGTGTATATCCATAACTCGCTTGGTAATAATATTAAAAATATTAAAGGTTTGTTGATTGATATAAAATATTTAAAAAACTAAACGTTTTCGACTTAAAAAGTCGTCTTCAGAGTTTACAAGACTGCTAAAAATTTAGAAGGCTGTGCTTTGTTTAAAAATTTGGCTATTTGCATATCAAGTGATACCAAGTCCCTTAGGGAAAAGTTTTAGTTCGTATGTTTTCACTTGTTTGATGCTTGCTGCTTATTCTTTTATTCGTAGGCGAGTGGTCGAAGCTTTCTTCATAGCAACTATCAAACCGGAGTCTCTCTCGTGACGGTCCTGCAATGAAAATTGAGAGACTCTGCCGATCTAAGCCGTTGTCTTTGATACACCACCGTCCACAACCATGGAAGAGGCAAACACAAACTGGTTTTAACCAAAAATGAGCACTAGGTATGAGCAAATTTCAAAAACCGCTAGATGTTTTTGAGCCCATGGTAGCACTTTGGCGCGAAAGCCACGAGACGTCAGAACAATGACGTTAGAGTTGCTAGGTTACCGACGCGCATACGTAACAAAGAAAACGGCCTAAATCAGCAGACTCTCAAAGGACCGTCACGAGAGAGACTGCAAGCAGGGAAACCGAAACTAAATAAACAAGTGAAATCATACGAACTAAAACTGTGTACAATTTCTTCAAATTTCAGTTTTCAATAAAACATTAGGAAAAAGCAGCCTTCTATACCTTTTCTAGGAATTCGGGTTTATATAAGCCTTTCGCCTTGGAAGATAAGTTAAGCATAAAGTAATTTTACCCATGGCTTTGTTCAAGTGAACTTGTATAAAGATCATGATAAATTCAGTACATTGTATCATTAACTACTCTTAAATAAATATTATACTTAAACATGTATTTAGTTAAATACTATTTGTCTAAAAAACAAGGACGTGTTTAAAATTAAATTCAAAGATGCAAAAGTATAAGAAAAGCAATTATAAAATAATCCGAATAGTACGCGCGTTCTGATTGGTTTAAAAACCATTTTACATGAGAGTATGTAAACACGGTTTCCATCCGCTCCTTCTCAAAAAGTAAAACGATTTTTTTTTCATAATACTTTGTTCCTTCTAGGTCGCAAAAAAGTGAAAGGCAAATATTATTCTCTTTGACGCTTCGCGTCGTGGTTTCCTACGCTTATCTCGTGTTCTCCCAACCTCCCGCGTGTTTACATTAGGTTATGTAAACACGGAAACCATTTTATATTTTTTCAATAAAAACTAGTGCATAGAATTTCACCGAAAAGCGGGAAACATTAAGTTTTATTTAAGTCCTCTGGTTGGTGCTAATTAAATGTAAGCAATATGTGTGTTTGAAATCCAACAGCTGTCGCTTTCTTTGTTTGTGTTGTCATTATAATTGTTTGTAAGTTGTATTGTTTTTACTTGTGATGTTTAGTTGTGATCGATCGACGTTATAGAAAAGTTTTGAAGAAAACGATTATAAAGATATTGAAAATAAATCGTTACCGTCCGACCTTAAAACTTTTTAACTAATATTTCAGCGTAAAATTTTTGTTTGTTTTACAGGTGGCAGAAGTTGATGAAAAATATTCAATGAGAATGCACAGCCTCATGACAAGTAACACTGATTTACGGTAAATAATTGTAGACACGGATCTTTTTACAGTCTTCAGAGGTCAACGCTCAGATCTTAAAAGATTGGGTGAAAACCTCTACGATTGTGGATGGGTTATATCAATTCAACCTCTTGTATTATCTTGACTATGTCACCAAATTGTTTTTTACTGATTCGGACTATAAGGGGAATGGGAACTAGGAACATGTTTATTGCCAATGTCCACAACTTATCTCATAGGTATATTTTAACACAGAAACACGAAGAAGTATTTCTTTATGTTGTCCTTAGTGTTGATGGGTTCCTAGTTCCCATGCTTTTTGCTAGTAGACAAGGCGCGCGACTTTTTTTTCTACAAAAGCCAAATTTGATTGTTTGGGCCGTTATAACTCCGAAACTAAAAGTCTAAAGCAAAATCGAATCTAGAAATTATTACCTAACTTTTTTCCTTTTTCCGAACCAGTAAAAACAATTTTGTTGAGAGAAGCTCTACACAATTTATAACTTGAAATTATAAGCGGAAGTCAATTTTCGGAGTCTTGTTTCTGGTCTGAATATTGTATACTCTCAGGCGCGTACGCAGCTTTTCCTACGGGGGGTGCACTTTAAGCTTAAGCGGACCTTCGGTTATCAGTCCTTAAAATATGATATTTAAACAGTTTTGATATCTGATATGTGTAACAACAATATGTCATCCGGCTTTGTGAGCTTTTCTTTATAAGTTCTATTGCTTTCTTACACCGCTTTGAAATCATTCGACTATTTTCTACTCATGTTCGTAAGGGTTTTTTTTAACAACAATATGGATAAGAAAACATGAAAAAGTCGAAAAATATCTACTATATAATTTGTAGTCCCGACCTGAACGGCTGTCCATTTCTTTCTTTTATTTCATCCCTTTTTGATTGTTCTTATCTTGCCGTATCTGATCTGACTGAGCGGACCTTTTTATCAGGTGGGGGTGGGTGCACGTGCACCCGATGCACCCATCCTGCGTACGCGCCTGACTCTAACACTGTAAACCTTTGCAAATTAATACTTTTTGTTTTCTTTCTGCTTTAGGCGACATTATATTAAGAAATGCGAACAAGTAATTAAACTGAAAACTGAAAAGGACCTGGAGCAGGTAAAAAACCATCTGCGTAAATATTCATTAGTTTGACATTACTTGTATGAAATTAATAAAAATCTGTTAGATTATATAAAATGTTTAATAAATCAAACAAGAAAAAATAGTCAAAACAAACTTAACCCTTTTACGATCCTAGTCCCCCAAAGAGCGCAGTTTATGTAACAATAAACAATGAGAGTCTGTAATGAAGGAAGGCTTTGTTAGCTTTGGTGAAAAAGAAGACTACCGAAATGTTCGAATCTAGACCGAGTAAAATTTTACCACTTTAAAAAACATTTTGGGAAGCCTTGTGTTGGATTGGCGAGTGAGGTTTGAGTCAAACTCCAAACCAAAGTTACGCTCTTTTTGTGTTCGCAATACCTTTTAGAGTCTGTGTACATAAAAAGCAAATGGAAAAAGTTTTTAAAACCAATTTGTTACAGTTTTGTAAAATTTTAAAACAGCTTGGGAGGACTAGGTTTGTGCTTGCGGGTAACGTTTGGGTCAAACTAAGGACCAAAGTTACGCTCTTTTTCTGTTCAAATTAGTTTTACGAGTCACTTTACATAAAAAGCTAATAGAAAAATTAAAAAAAACAATTTCTAGGTCGACACGAACTCCGTGTTCGAACGTGGGATCTTTGTGATTGGTAGACAGAGATCTTACTGGTGTTAGATTTCGTAACATTTTATGGTTAGAATTGGATTACTAGCAGTGATGAACAGAAAAATAGAGCAACAAAATATCATTTTTTTTTAATTAAAAACTTTTTTTTTGATCAAAATAAATTCCAGTGATGGTTTTGATTTAGATTTATTTTAAACTATCGTTGTACAGTATAAGCGACGTTGTTGGTGCAGTTGGTAAGATCTATGAGGTCTTATAGGTTGGATCCCCAAATTTGCCGAAATTTGAACATTTGTGCGACCTTCTTTTCCGTCAAACCTACTAAGCTTTCCATCCTTACGAATTTGGTAAATGAGTACCAGCTTTGGCTGATAGCTAATCTGCGATGGATTAGTGTCCAGTCCAGGGGGAGTCAATGACTCTCATCCGCTTAACGCAACGGAAACCGGAGATAAACACCGGCTCCATGGGGCACTAGGCTTGTAAAAGGATTTAGCTTTGAACAGTACAGACGTTTTGCACCAGTCACGTGACTCATTTCTTAAAAAATTGATATTTTGACACTTTTACAGTATTTCTTTGATGGGACTGCTGTCAATATCTGGTTTTTAGCAACTGCCTGCTTGCAATAATTTTTGTTTGGATTTGATGAGATATGCAAAAACAATCCTACTAATATGCATATTTTGGATTTTGGTTCATAATTTGTAATTTTATTACTAATTTTATTAATTTGTAGCTATTAGCAAATTTTATGGTTATATTTTAGAAAATATCTTATATTAAAAGGTTTATTAGAAAAGAAGCCTTGAAACGACTTGTTGGCTTTGCGCACTCTTTGAAATCTTGGTAGCTTTTAAAGGTAGCCATCTTGGATGGCAGCCTCCTGCCCACTGTCATGCCCGCCTCATATTTTATCCTAAAATATCTTGCAAAATGTGAAACTTTTAAGCCCATTTAAGTCAAGCAACGTTCTTGGTTCAGAGCATCAAATTTTAAGTTTTCCGGAAAATTATGGTGCTTATACGAGTTAATTCTTTTTTGGAGTAAGTGTCAGTAACGACTTATTCAACTTACTGAAACAACCTCAAGGAAAATTAGAAGCTCCTATTTGAGTCAGAGATCTCGAATCAGTAATCTTTATGAGCGATGTCGTAAAGAGCCTCACTGTATTATCAGAAACAACATTTTAGTTAAAATGCCGAAACAAATCGTGAATATTAAGGATTTTTGAATTAGACCCCCTATCGTAAGTCAGTAACCATTATGCCATGGGGTCGTGAACCAGGCCTGTCCGTAACATTTCTTGAAATTGAGCGCTGACCGGAAGATCGTAACTCTGGAGATTGCAGACTCGTTTTCCCACGAGCTTTCTACCGCTGAAGGCCACGTCTTTTAAACGCGGAAATAGTGATCAATTTTGAAAGTTACCAAAACTCATTATTTTAATCTGCATTTGACTTGATTTTTAAAAATGCGAAATTTCTTTTCTTAGAGCGCAAAGTGAATTTTCAACCCCCTGGTTTAATTTTTTAAAAAGTTTGAAAACACTTTGGAGTAAAGGGTTATCGTACTTAGTATATGTATTAATTACATCAAAAATTCTTTACATAAGCATGCATACACAGAAAAACATATGTTTCAACAAATTATGTTTTCATGTCATTACATTTCTATTTCCCGTTACCACATGTTCTCTCAGAGACTTTTATTTTACCTCGAACACTTTATCACTAGCTTTAGATTATTCAGAGTGACTTGTATATGTCTCTTAACAATTTTAGGAGGGTTCATTAAGAAATGCCAAGGAGACAATGCAGGTAAATTATCTATCATTCTCTAATGAAACAGTAAATTAATACTGCTATTACGTTTGTGCCGAGGATACTATAAATGACATAAGAAAATGATTTTTGTGATCATCAACGCAACTGTGCTTTCCTCTACAACTTATACTACAAATGTAGCTTCATTGTGCAGTTGTTAAGAATTCTACAACGTAATGTAGAGCTCGTCACGATGAATACTATTTTTAGGGCATAATACATTGCCGCAAAGATCGTTTCCCTTACCGTCCAACTAACCCCTACTCGGATTTTTTGGTCATCGAAAGCTGTAGAGACACTAGTTGAAATAAAATAAAAAAATTATGAAAATCGGCCGAGTACTTTATTTTTTATGCGCCTTTAAATATCGCGCGGATTTGGTTCGCCACCGAGCAATTGGATTAAAATCGGAAGTCTGGGTAAGCCAGATGTGGCGTCACTCAAGGCTCTCTTCCTTTGTATTTGGTGAAATCTCGGCCTTGAGTGACGTCATCCTCGCTTTCGAACCCACTCACCATGGCACTCGGTCATTGACAATATGGCAAAAGGTTTTGGGCGAGAATGGCAATCTTCGGAAGGCGATAAAAAATTAACAATTTAATGAAATTCGAAAATTTTTCCGCCAAACGTCTTATTTTATTAAGGAGTTTAAAAATAGCATAACATTCAATATGGGGTTAGTTGCACTTTAAGATCTCTGCCTTCCAATTACAAGGTCCCAGGTTCGATCACCGGCTTTGCTGAAATTTGAACATTTATGTAGCCTTTTTAGCCTAGCCTTACTCAGCTTTCCATCCTTACGAGGTTGGTGAATGAGTACCAGCTTCGGCTGAGAGCTGATCGCGTAGATTAGTGTCCTGTACAGGGGGAGTAAAAAACTCTCATCCGCGTAACGCTACAGAAAGCGGAGATAAGTGCCAACCTAATGGGCCACTAGGCTTGGAAAAGGATTTAGCTTAACAGAATTGTTTAAAATGTGATCACCAACACCCCCCCTCGGAACAAAGTTTTGTTTACACGGACTCTCTATGTGTATCTTTATTCCCCATCCCCTTGAAACACTACAGCACGTGGCCAAACACCAACCAGGGTGTCTAAAGCTTAATTATCCGTTTCTTCACGAATTGCATAAAGAACTAATTTCATTTTTAAGAAGTAGGCCAAGACAGTGCTATTGAACCGTGACGAATTTTGTGCTTCTTTTTATTTTCTCAGGCTGTAATATTAGCGCGATCAAGATCCAACGTCAGTCTGACAGCCTTAAGAAACGAAGAGCAATCTCCTGACGTACAAAGTACTGCCCAACCACACTCATATTTTATACTTCGTGATCTTCTCGAAAAGCCAAAGGCTAGGCCACGTAGTGCACCATCGACGCCCAAAGAACACGAAGTTGCATTGGCTGAAACCTCTGTTATTGAAAGCCCACAAACAAAGTATTTGGAAAGCGAAACCAATTTAACGAACATCCGATCATCTAAACTAAGACCACATACCTCACATCAACGCAGCCAGCGTTCTTCTGCGCGTGAGTTACTCCACCCCACCCCAATTGGTATTTCTGATCAGGGGCTGAGATCCCTTCTCGGGAGTTCAATGACCCTCAGATAGTTTTTTGTCCATCCCGGTGAGTTTTAAAAGCAAAAAAAATATAGAGGCGATGGAACGACTCAGAACGCACTCTAGCGGTAGCCTAATCCTTTGAGTGGTTAGACAAAGGGAATATATAGGGTGTCGATAATACTAAGAAAACAGAACGCACTCTAGCCTAACCCTTTGAGTGATTAGACAAAGGGGATATAGGATGTCGATAGTACTAAGAAAACAGAACACACTCTAGCCTAACCTTTGAGTGGTTAGACAAAGGGAATATATAGGGTGTCGATAGTACTAAGAAAACAGAACACACTCTAGCCTAACCCTTTGAGTGGTTAGACAAAGGGGATATAGGATGTCGATAGTACTAAGAAACTAGAACAAACTCTAGCCTAACCCTTTGAGTGATTAGACAAAGGGGATATAGGATGTCGGTTGTACCAAGAAAACAGAACACACTCTAGCCTAACCCTTTGAGTGATTAGACAAAGGGGATATAAGATGTCGGTAGTACTAAGAAAACAGAACACACTCTAGCCAAACCCTTTGAGTGATTAGACAAAGAGGATATAGGATGTCGGTTGTACCAAGAAAACAGAACACACTCTATCCTAACCCTTTGAGTGGTTAGATAAAGGGGATATAGGATGTCGATAGTACTAAGAAAACAGAACACACTCTAGCCTAACCCTTTGAGTGATTAGACAATGGGGATATAGGATGTCAATAGTACTAAGAAAACAGAACACACTCTAGCCTAACCCTTTGAGTGGTTAGATAAAGGGGATATAGGATGTCGATAGTACTAAGAAAACAGAACGCACTCTAGCCTAACCCTTTGAGTGGTTAGACAATGGGGATATAGGGTGTCAATAGTACTAAGAAAACACAACACACTCTAGCCTAACCCTTTGAGTGGTTAGATAAAGGGGATATAGGATGTCGATAGTACTAAGAAAACAGAACG
>JAOEHV020231452.1:521-12711 GCA_025447995.2 Isaurus tuberculatus | reverse complement strand
TCAGCTCCTTACACTACTTACGGTGATGACCATAAAATTTCAACCTTGAGTTGTCTAAATTACAGTTGCTCTGACAAAGGACTTACACTTGAAATATCAGCTCCTTGCACTACTTACGGTGATGATCATAAAATTTTAAAGCTTGAGTTGTCTAAATTACAGTTGCTACAACAATTAAAGATGGTACATACCATAACGGAGATCCTTGTCACCTAAAAATTTATAATTGCAAGTGAGTTAGTTTTGCGTTTTTAATTTAATCACTTCAGTTTTAAAATAACATAGTTTAATCAAATCAGTAGTCTAGTGTAATATGTATGTCCTAATTAGGAACTTATTCACTATTAGTGATTAATTAATTAATTAAATTAATTAATGAAATTTAAAATTACCCTATTTTTAAGGGTAGAATACTTTTTATTGGTATCAGTAAATTTTCACTCAAATCAATTTTTTTAACAACTCTAAAAATGTATAAAGGCACTGCATTATGACCAAGTTCTGGAAATATCCACCGTACCTTCCCTTTAAGTGGTTTTAAATCCGGGTCTGTCCCGATAATCCTCATACGAACTGAAAGAACAATGTGATAGAATGAGGAAAAGCAGTGCACAAGTGTGTTGTATCTTTAAGGAGCTCTAAAAGCTTAAAGCTATATTATTATCAATACGTCCAGCCAAATGACAAACTGCCCTCTGTAAACTCTCCTTTTTGCGGGCCAAACGGTAAATGAGCAGTATGTATAAATGCATTTGCCACCCTGATTTTGATTGGGAGCAGAGACGCCTAAGAACTTCACTCAGCCAATGATATCCTGAGGATACCATTTCAATGCCAGAGTTGGTGTGAATTTTCGTTTGTCACTTTGTAGTTCTGTGGTAAACGTTTGAGGTCTAGAGATTTTGTTTTAAAATGGAAGAAGCCCCAAATGTTCATCTTTTTTCTAATCAAAACTCGGAATTAGAAAACCATTAACTGGATGAAATTGAGCAAAAAACTCAAACGAAAAACACCAAGAGAGCAACTGAGTGTGGAGTAAAAAAATTCAAGAAATGGTTTTTCGAAAAGAATAATTTCTGTGGATCCTCAACAAATTTGTACGACTTGGGCTCGTGTATTTATATTAATAATGATATGATTATTAATAATGATAATCACATGGCATTGCTAATAAACAAGCCACAAATAAACTATACTCCCTCCAAATGTCATGTAATTGTCCTATTATGGTCTATTATGGTACGCATGCGTGCTAGTATCACGTACTTAAAGCAATATTATGGGCACTAAGACCATGTTGGTAGCAAGCATTACCTCATAAATGTACCATGAATAAATTATCACTTGTGATTATCATTCCATGCAGCCACATCCCACAAGCATTACGGTTTTACTGTTCTTTATTATCTTGTGTAATAATTCGAGTATGCTGAAGTAGTAAGTACTTGATACTAGTACGCATGTGCTATATATACTTGTGATTATCATTCCAGCCACATCCCACAAGCATTACGGTTTTATTGTTTGTTATTACCTTGCGTGGGAACCAGAGCCTGCTTATTAGCTATGCCATGTTGTCGAGGCTTTGCCTTACGCCGGGCTAACAAGACCTAGCCGAGGTAACTAACCCGTTTGTGGGTAAACCTTGATGTTCTACTACATCGAAACAGCTGTCGGTGAGTTTCGCCGTACTAATTTGACCTAGCCATGGCAGCCATCTCGGCAGGGGTATTACGATTTTTTAAACCTAAACAGCTGTCCATGACTGCTAACATCAGCCTCATTTTTAATAATGGTAGATTTATGGGGTAATACCCACTACCAACGTGGCCCTACAATAATAGGGCTGAAGCAGCTGTCCATGGTTGCTAACATTCAGGCTCATTTTTATTAATGGTAGATTTATGGGATAATGCACGCAAGCAGTATGGCCTCAGTTTAGTTCACTAACCTTTCTGTCCCGGTTTGTATATCGGCTTGTCTGTTTGTATGAACAGAAATGGTTTTCTTTCTTGCACGGTCACTTTAACCTTTGTCAATTTCATTTTATAGAGGCCGTTTTTATCTTTTGCCAACACCTCAAGTTTTCCATTGTTATCTTGCTTTTCAACATTTAGGTGCTTCGGTACCTAAAGCAAGAAAAAAAAAGTAATTTTTAAAAACGATCATTGAGATTGACTTTACAAATGCCACCCCGGTGAAAAGTTATTCAAAATAATTGTTATACATCTTTAAGTGGCATTTATGGGCCATCAACTTTGACGTACTTAAGCAACTGAGCCTTCATAGCTCAAATACTAAGGGCACCGCCGTCAAAGCCCCAAATAATAATTTAAACGGTCTTCAACCTCATGGACTGTTGACGCTTTTATTGCGCGAACAACCTACGTCACTTAGTTTGTATACCTTAAGTGGTTAACTGACATCAAAATTACACATACTGCAAAAATCACAGCACGCAGAGGATCATGGTTGAAGTTTCTTACCTTTAAGAATAGCATACCATGAAGCTGGGCAGTAAACATTCCCATTGTACTTGCAATCAACTGTTCTCTGGAGGACCCTCTTGGGACCAGATAAAGTCTCGCTGTTACCAGCCATACGTCACTCGTGTTAAACAGCTGAACTCGGACTTTTTCAGTGACACCCGTTCGGAAGGTACGAGGTGCAGTTATCAAATACTGCCTGATAATGTAATTTATAAAAAAATCAATGTTATTTGAACATTACATACTACGTATTTAAAAGCAAGAGTGAGGTCATTACAGGGAAATCTCCGACCGAGGCCTTGTTGTAATGACCAAGCGATAGCGAGGTTATTACAGCAAGATAGAGGTCTTAAATTTTCCTGTAATGACCAAACGGACGAGGTTAATAAGTTATTTATCATATAGTCTTTAGTCTATTTTCGAACGAAAACGAAAAAAACACCGGAAGGTAATTTCCATATCCTCTTACGCGCGCATTCATTTCAAACGATGTTCACTCAGCTGAATCGGCAGTCGTCTGGAAAAACAGAGAAAAATGAAAAAAAATTCATAATGACCGGTCATTATGAAATGTCGTAATGGCCGGTCATTACGGGGAAATCTTGCCCTTCCAGCAGCCAATCAGATTGCAGGAAACTATCTAGCCATATTATAAAAGCAGATAAAACTGTACGTGTTAAAAACATTGATGCGTTTTATATTTGCTGCTACAAAACATACTAACACACTGAAAAACCAAATCTTTTATCCGAGCCTAGTGGCCCTTGGGGCCGGCCCTTATCTCGTAAGTGTTAACGTACGAGAGTCTCTGACTCCCTCCCCCACTTCCTTCCTGAAAGGAACACTAATCGTGTGCGCATGAGCAAAAGGATATTTTCCGAGCTGAGATTTAAAAGGAGGGAAACCTAAAAAAAGTGGTCTTTAATCAATATTTGAATATTTAATTACATGACTCAGGTTGTTCTCTGCCAGCATATCGAGAGGAAGTGCTTAAACAGAAAAAGTCTCGAAATTCATCGTTGTCTGAAAATTTACGGAACAACCGTTCATAAGTTGGATAAAGAAATTATTTGGCTTCCCGCGCTGATGGCAAAACTAAGGTCTTATAGGTAACCAAAAATTAGTTGCAGGATTTTTTTCAGTCGGGTCGACCGTTTTGTGTTGGAGGCTTTCTGAGAGTGGGTAGGAATATTTTGAGTGGGCTACCTGTGATTGGTTAACTTGGCCCCACTTCCTACCGCGAACAAGAGTACAACGTGGGACCAAGTTTACAAGGCATTTAAAATACAAAATGGCGGCAATGAAAAGTTGAAGCTGTGTGAAAACGGCTGTAAAATCCGACCTATAATGGAAAATTGAAGGAGTTATTAAACAGGAAAGATTAAGGTAGGAATTTTTAGAATTATTTCTATTTAAAATTATAATATTTTTAAATCTAAACTCGTACGACCGTTCATGTGCGATTTAGTTTACGACATCGACCGAATACTTAAATGAAACATACGAATGAAAACTTACTACTTTCCAATTTATACATAACTCGTACCATAAACATTATGTTTACTCTTTAATTTTATTAGTTTATATATTAAAATTAACCTTATCAGAAAAGCTAAGTCCATATTTTCCAGTCCAGTTTTACACTAAGCGACTAAACCTAACAGAATTACAAACAACAATTACATAACATTCCTAATTTTGCGCGTCACTATAAAATAATTCTGCGCTTTTATTAAATTTTGCAGCTTGCAAAAACTGTGCGAAAAAATTTCATGCAGTGACGTAAATTGTGGCCTGTTATCAAAGTTCCAGCCGAGAAAAAATCCGATTTTATCGTTTTCGCGCAGACTGGCGCGTCCTTGACTGTTTTATGTACTAGATGAAAAGTCTAGAAAAATTTGTCCTTAGCACTGACAAGCACCAAGCACAGAGTTAAGAAAATGTGCATGAGCGGAAAAAAAATTGATTTCGTGTTCTAAGTTTTGGATTTGCAAAATTTCTATGCGTTGTAAATTTAAACTGAAAATATGGAAGAATTTTGGGTAACTATTTCCTGTTTATAATTATTTAACGACTGGTAAAATCTCGGGTTTTTTTTTACGGCATCAAGTTAAAATGAGTGCATAAACCTTTGAGGTTTGATTTTGTGTTCTAAGTTTTGGCTTTGCAAAATTTCTCAAAGTTTAAAAAACTAACCGGAAAAAGGATATGAGGTAACTATTTCCTATTTTTCCTTTTTTAGCTTGGCATCAGGTTGATATGAGTGCATAAAAAATATTTTGCTTTGATGTTTCAACTTTTGGTTTTGCAAAAACTTAAGGGGGCAATCCAGTCACATTTTAGGTAGTTGGTAGAGAGAAGTGAATGAGAATTTGGAAAGGAAAAAGTTTGAGGACGGATACCAAACCGTGGCTCCAAACAGATAGAAGGTGTACCTTTGGTTGGCGGATGGTTTAGCGTCCGTCCATCAAATATTAACTCCAAAAAAAATTTTCAAACATCCCGAAAATTCCCTACATTCAAATTTCTTTAAAAAAAAACAACTTTCCCCCCACAACTTTTCTCCCTCTTAAACCTGTTGGAAAAATCTTGAAGTGTTTATGAGTCCTTCTCATTTACCGATCTATGACCCTATGGTGGGGAATTGGAAGTTTCAAAATATTCACTGCGATATGATAAAAAAGGTTTCGAAATTTGGCAAAAGTGATATGTTGACTGGACTACCCCCTTAAAATGAAGATTTACGAAAAACAACTATTCTGCAAAATGCCCTCTATTACTTCAGACGTGTAATAAGACAAAGTATATCATGACGGCATGAATACAACGGGAAAAATTTATCAATAACGTTTTTTTATGTAGATAAAATATTTCGTAAAGAAAGATGAAAACCTAATTAATGTAATAACTTGCACAACTAATCTTTCCTTCCACTGAGGTATATTTTTAGATTGTTTAACTAAATACAAGTCTTTTTCACAACTCATAGACAGAGTTTTCGTCAATAGTAGGCACAATATAAGAAGCAGAAAAAGAAAATTAAAATACTGAATGGCTACAGAAAAATGACTTTTTCTTAAAACTGGTACTTCATATGTTGCCTAATTAACGAGATACCAAAAGTAACCTTTCATTTTCAAGTTTTATGTTGCGAACTCGACTTCATTGTAAGCAGTTTTTTACAAAACAAATCAACTCAGAATACTTGTTTACTTGTCTGCAAGCATTGAAATTAAGTTATGCAACGAATCAATATTCGCAGGCTCTAATAGAACACTTGAGAACTTAGTTCGTTGTGTTGATCATTACAGACTCTATTTATAACAGCAGTTTACTTCGGGTAAAATCGAGAACAATAAATCAAGTATGATGAAAAAGGAATAAATAGAATTACTTGGATCACAAACCCTTTAGCGAATGTTTCCTTGGTTAAGAGAACCGCGAGCAAGGTTAGAACGAGCGCCGATTTCACTTCCATTCTTCAAATAACTTCCTATTAGAAGTTACTAAAGCACCTCTTTTGGAGAGTGTTGATTCACGGAGCGCGAGTCACAGTTTTATAGTTTGTGAGCTAAAGGAAGTGAGTCACTCTGAAAGTGTCAAATGTCAGCTGATTTACATCAAAAGCATCGATTGGTTAACCGAAGCTGCTTGAATCACGCTGAGTGAAAAGTAATGGAATCCGGTTCTTAAATATTGCCTTCCTGCGTGCCACAGCACATCGCACACGTTTCATTGAGGCAAAGTCAACATAGGGGAAACAATTTTAATGGTAAAACACAATGTTTGTTTTGTAAAGATCCCCCCTGTTTTCGATTTTCACTCAAAAGAAGTAGTCTTACGAATTGTCTGCCGACTTTTATTAATATCTAAAGAATAAAAAAAAATTTGCAAACAAAAGCTGAGAACAAGCTTCAGCAACGACGTGAGAAGCGCCGAGAGCGACGTCACAGAGTCACGGATCATCTGTAAAGATGCCGACCATATGATGATGATGATGATGAAAGCAATAATTAAAAATAGGTACGCGACGCGTACATGTGGTAAGCTTTGGAGCTTGGGCTCCGGGACGAAGAGAAATAAACCTTGGACGGTGTCGAAGAACAAAGCAAATTCGTTCGAAAAGACTGTGACTTTATAATTATGTATTTCAGACCGTGTTGCGGTGTTGATAACCGTATAAAATAAAAAAATATCACAAGCAGCGAGATAATTATAAAACAAATTACTTATAAATAACTAAAAGTTTACACTTATTCAACCGTTTGTTAAAAAACGGATACAAAGCAACTACTTCGATCCATATATTGCACATCCAAATACAAAATACAAGGCGTCAGGCATCATGTCTGTGGAATAAAGCGGCAACCGCAAAATGCAGACCACAAAGTGCAGACCGACGACAAAATGCAGACGACAAAATGCAGACGACAAAATGCAGACTACAAAATGCAGACCAGGAAAAAATACAAATATAGAAAATAATAAATTCCAAGAGAAGAAGCACTGATTTACATCTAAAAGTCAAACGTCAAAGAAATTTATGAGAACATACGAAGAAACATGCAATGTCGTGTGCATGTGTCGTGGTTATCTTCCGTCAATCGAACACAATTCGTCGAAACCAATAATTACTTAGGGCGGAAAATTTACTGTGAGAGCTCTTAAAATTGAACATTACTGAACAAGCATACAGAAATAGGAGCTGCAACGGAGACTACTTCAAAAATGGCAAAGCAATAATTTTTGTGGAATTTTTTTCCTGAAATATTAGGCTATAGCATAATTTGCCTGCGTACGCAATAACATATGGTATTTCTAGTACAGAGGGCCTAGGGGCACTTGGTACTTTTTCTAATCTGACAATAACACGAGAAAAACAAATATCAATACCCTCTCTATGGCGAAACATGTTGAGCATTTAAAATTCAATGTTGTATATTGCGTGACCTCGGGTCACGAGAACTTCTGGACATTTGTCTTTGAAAGCTCAAAATAGCTAAACTCATTTTTGACGAGCTGTTGCGTTTTTGTGATACAGGCGATCACAATATACAGTAATCTAACATCTCAAGTCATGAAATTTTATCTGCTGTTGTTTGATCAAATTTACCCTGGGTTCCAGGGCTTTATCGTCTCGTTCCGATGATGGGAGAGTCACACGACGACAAACCCCACCCTGGTTTATTTTCTCTTGACGCACACGCGGCGCTCGCCTGACTCACAAAATAATGAAGCGAATATTAACCCTTGGAGACCAGGGTAGTTCAAATAGTCCATAAACCGACATATCTGAAGAGAACAGGAAGCTAGGCTTCGATCGCTAGTACTTTTCGTTTATGTTGTTCTGGTTTATTGATGTTTGTGTTGCGCGCTTAGTTAACTTGTCAGTGTTCCCAGTGTTTTGTCTTTTTGACTGCAATTTGTAGTCTGCATTTTGTCGTCGGTCTGCACTTTGTGGTCTGCATTTTGCGGTTGCCGTGGAATAAAGCGTATTTTTCGACTTCTGTCACGTGACTGAATACTGGCCTCTGAGTGGTTGGTCAAACGCGACATCCGATTTTCGGTAACAATGTTGGTAAGCCGTTGGCTTACCACAACAAAAACAGAAACTGGTTATGTAAAAATTTGTAAAGGAACAAAAACACATCTAAAAATAGCAAGGAAGAGGAGTTTGGAATTTGGTAAACACTACTTTGACTTTCAAGCTTGTTTCAGAAAGACCATCATTTGGAATTTGCTGTGATTGATGCTTTTTTACCTCTAATAACACCCATGAGGTATCACTTGAAAAAGAACTTTGTTCAACCTTGAACGAGATATAATTCACTTTGTGCTACGTGCTCGGGAATAATTATGTCAACCCGTGTTAGTAAAGTTGCTTTCCTAATTTTTTCTCAATTCTTTTAAAACGTGTCGAGGCTTTTCTCGTTTGCTGGCCGGATGTCAAATGTATTTAATGTGGTTTTACTAGTTCAGTACATATTTTGAGGGTAGAAACATCTAGACTATGATAGTTTTTACTAACTTCTCTATATTGCCTTCTTAGCTATTTTTCTGCCGAGTTTAAATAACAAGGTCAAGGTCCTAAGTGTAAGAATAAATATGTATCAAGTTGTAAAATATTTTACACATTTCAATCTCCCGGGATATTCTTTTCATCTTCCTAGCAAAACACAATGGCTCCCATTTAGCGCGGAAAGGAAAGAGGATAAATTAATTCTAAAACTTGGCACTTGGACCCTAATGGCATTAGTGAAAGATTTTCGTTTGTATAACTGGTTTAAGTACTTTTTATGTTTGTTTTCTATTTTTTACGTATGTCTATTGAGATATATGATATTTCCCTATATTTTTAGTTCCTCTATATAACGAAGGACTAACACTCGAAACGTCATGCAGCTCCTTACTCTATACTTACGGTGATGATCATAAAATTTCAACCTTGAGTTGTCTAAATTACAGTTGCTCTGATGAAGGATTAACACTCGAAATGTCAGCTTCTTACACTGCTTACGGTGATGATCATAAAATTTCAACCTTGAGTTGTCTAAATTGCAGTTGCTCTGATGAAGGACTAACGCTCGAAACGTCAGCTCCTTACACTACTTACGGTGATGATCATAAAATTTCAACCTTGAGTTGTCTAAATTACAGTTGCTCTGATGAAGGACTAACACTCGAAACGTCAGCTCCTTACACTACTTACGGTGATGATCATAAAAATTTCAACCTTGAGTTGTCTAAATTGCAGTTGCTCTGATGAAGGACTAACAGTCGAAACGTCAGCTCCTTACACTACTTACGGTGATGATCATAAAATTTCAACCTTGAGTTGTCTAAATTACAATTGCTCTGATGAAGGGCTAACACTCGAAACGTCAGCTCCTTACACTATTTACGGTAATGATAATAGAAATTTCAACCTTGAGTTGATAAAATTACAGTTGCTTTGACGAAGGACAAACACTCGAAACGTCAGCTCCTTACACTATTTACGGTAATGATAATAGAAATTTCAACCTTGAGTTGAATAAATTACAGTTGCTCTGACGAAGGACTAACACTCGAAACGTCAGCTCTTTACACTACTTACGGTGATGATAATAGAAGTTTCAACCTTGAGTTGACTAAATTACAGTTGCTCTGATGAAGGGCTAATACTCGAAATGTCAGCTCCTTACACTACTTACGGTGATGATCATAAAATTTCAACTCCGAGTTGACTAAATTACAGTTGTTCTGGTGAAGGGGTAACATTCGAAACATCAGCTCCTTACAGCACTTACGGTGATGATAATAAAATTTCAACCTTGAATTGTCTATATTACAGTTGATCTGACGAGGGACTAACACTCGAAATATCAGCTCCTTACACTACTTACGGTGATGATAATAGAAATTTCAACCCCGAGTTGACTAAATTACAGTTGCTCTGGTGAAGGGGTAACATTCGAAACATCAGCAGCTCCTTACAGTACTTACGGTGATGATAATAAAATTTCAACCTTGAATTGTCTATATTACAGTTGCTCTTACGAAGGACTAACACTTGAAACGTCTTACACTACTTACGATGATGATCATAAAATTTAACCATCAGTTGAGTAAATCACGTGCTTTATCTACTCGCCAACGCTGTATGAGGGGCGTAGCCAGACTCAAAAAGTAGGGGTGGGGACAAAAGGCTGTTTGAAAGGCAAAGGTCTGGTAGTGAGGTTGCTATTTTGAGAAAAAAAAATTACTTTTTATTATAAGTTCCCATTAAAGAACAAAATATGACTATTCTTCCGGTCCAAAGTTTAGGGGGGCATTTGCCACCCCCTGTCTGACGCTAGCTACGCCCCTGAGTACAATAGTTTTTTTTAAAAAAAACAACCCCGCGTGTAACAAAGTTCGTCAACTTCTATACAGCAAACACTATTTGACTGCATAGTCGTGAAATCTTTATTCCTTAAATTAAAGTTCCTTGTTGTACTCAAGAGGCTTATACTGGTTTTTCTTTCTTTCTCTTACTTTTAAAACATACAATTGTTGGTCAAAAAATATTTTTTAATCATTTACACTTTTTTCTAATATCGTTCAATCCTAATTCATGTTAATTTAATTTTAAAAGCAACAAGCATATAAACTCAATAAAGAAAACCTTTTTAAGGCTGATATTGATTTAATACTTTCAGTTCATTCGTATTATTGTGCCCTTGGAAGATCATCTTTCAATCTGGTTTTAACTAAAATGAAAAAATGGAATTAGTAAGTCTATTGTAAAAATGCATTAATCGTTATATATTTAACAACACGATTAACTAATGTTAATGTATGATAATGCATGAATGCATACTTCACGTGAAAATTTTTCTTAGAAACAAACGGTTGGCGCGCAAGCTAACTTGTAATAGATTGACAACCAGACAAGTTTGACGAACAAACCCGAATATTACTGTGATTATTTTGTATTCTTTCAGTTTTCTGTTACTCGAATGACGACATATTATAGGTCACACAAATGTTCAAATCCCAGCAGAGCGGGAAATAAGACCCGGAAATTTGTAGCTAAAAGACCGAGATCTACCAACTGCGAAAACCACGACGCCATTACTTTTAAATACTGAGTTACACAAAATGGAACAAACTCCATACCTTAAATTCCTTTGACGGCAAAGGTCCTTGGTGATACTGTATTGCTTTGTTGCTGACAAAGCTGAAAAATGATTGAAAAGATTTTAGTATTTCTTATATTATATAGGAAGAATAAAATTTAAACTAAGAAGATTTTAGCAATGGTTGTAATGACGTGAATAGTTTCATACCTGGTTCATAGTAGTCATAAACGGTTACTGAGGCCGGTTTAATGTTCTTGACAACAGTCTCTTGCAAAATACCAAATGAGAAACACGCATCCCGGATCTGTTAGAAGATAATTCAGAGAAGTTTCATTTACGGCTAGATAAATAATTTTGTGATTAAATATATATATCGGTTGTTTAGTATATACAACGTTGCGAGTGATGGCGGCAGAGGGAGGGGAGGGCAGAGGGGATGACCGCCCCTCTCCCCCCAAAAAAATCTTGCGTTCGAGTATTTATGAATGCATCATTGTTGAGGTTTTCAAAAAATCGCAAGGAAAAACAGAGAAATTAAGAAAGACATTGCGTTAAAAATGCAACATCTGAATTAGAATTTTGAATTTGTTCTGTTTCAAATTTACTCTCATGAAGACAAAGAAATTCACTTTGACGTCGAATGGATCGGACGCCCTAGATATTCTTGTCCTTTTGGTCCTCGAATTCTGCCTCTTACCAACTGAGCTATTAAGTCACGGCTTTTTGGAGCACCTCAATTTTAGTGGATCCATCAATCCCACTTAAGAGTGTACAACGATAAAACCATTAGACTTGTGAAAAGATTTAGATAGCCAGCCAGGGAGAGCTATAGACTTTCATCTGCTTAACACTACAGAAACCGGGGATAAACGCCCGTCCTTTAAGGCACTAGGCTCGCATAAGGTTTTAGTTTGCTAGTCAGAGGGAGACAAAGACTCTCGTCCACTTAACACTACAGAAACTGGAGCTGAGAGCTGGTCCTTTAAGGCACGAGGCTCGTATAAGGTTTTAGTTTGCTAGCCAGAGGGAGACAAAGACTCTCGTCCACTTAACACTACAGAAACTGGAGCTGAGAGCTGGTCCTTTAAGGCACGAGGC
>JAOEHV020231238.1:0-12714 GCA_025447995.2 Isaurus tuberculatus | reverse complement strand
ACACGTCAGCAAGCAGACAAATAAAAGTTTATTGATGATTGGAGATTGAAGCCACCCATGAAAACCTCGGTACGATTATCTCGGAATTAAAACGGAAATCGCGATCGGTGTGACGCTCGATGCTGGATAGTTTTCAAGTTCATATTGCAGTTCCATTCGGAAATTTAAGGAACAAAAAAAACTCAGACTTTGAACGGAGAAATCGCTGGTGATCGATGAACATTATTTACTCGCAGGCGAGCGATTTTCTGTGATTAGGTGCCCTGTTTTTCGCTCTTCTGGTATTGATTTCAGATGCGCGATAATGCGCGAGCGCGATTGCGCGCCTCAAACGACAAGCACTGCCTATATTCGCAGGGGCTTATATACGGAGAGAAATTTGCGTTTCAAAAGGGGCAAGGATTATACGTGGAAGGAAATTTATGTCAGTAATTTGCACAAAGTTTTTACTGAAACACGCTTGATGTCTGCTACATAACCCTGACGTAGATCTTTTAAAAACTCAGCCAAGCAAAATTAAAAACACAACTGCAAATTACTTTATTGAAAACGCAATACTCAGTTCACCAGAAGGAGTTTGGGTGCAGGGTGGCGGAATAAAGCTTCCCCGCAAGTACTTTGTCTATGGGCTGAAAACATCCAAGCAAAGAGTGAAGCATGAACTTGGGAAACATCAATAAACTGTGAACTTTATTGGCATTTGGTATACGGAGTAATTATTTTGAATATAAATAACGTTTTGTTCCTGTAGCATTTTTTGCTTTGTTTAATTTTGCATTTGAGGGCAATTTCCAAGTAGAGGGGCTATTTAATGGAGGGGTTTTTGTGTTTCAAGTTTGAGGGGCTTATTTTCTGGAGGGGCTTATACAAGGAGGGGCTTATTTTCGGAATTTTTCGGTATATCACAGAACATCAGCCTTCTCCTTGTATTGAAATTGAAGTGTCTAGTTACAATAATCGAAATGATTATCACTACAATCTTAACTTTATAAAAATAATAACGAGAAGCCATTCCATGTTTTTAGAGTTAACTAATATTTCGGCTGTCATCCGACAACCATCTTCAGAATATACCATATTCTGAAGATGCTTCTCGTTAATATTTTTATAGTTCAATTGTATGCCCGAATCAATATATTTAATCTTAACTTTACTTTAAAGATAACCTCGTATTTTTTGTATTACGTAGTGTGCAACCAGCACTGTTCACCGAATGCGACTGATTGTCCCAAGATGATGTGTTATGGAACAGTTGATAAAACTTCAACATGTGGGCAGTACTGTCGCCAAAATTCAGGCAGGTGTAAAATGCAGTGTTTTAATGTTCCTATGTGTATACAGGAGTGCTCTGTTGGGTTATGCGAACACATCAAATGTGCGTCAGATAAGTGCTTTCAGACCTGTGCAAACTGCACAATGGAATGCACTGAAGATGTTACAAATTGTCACCAACGATGCACCGGTGGCAAATGTGTCTTAAAATGCTCTGCTAAGGAATGTAAGTTGGATTGCAGCGGTGCAGAATGTGAGAAACTCGTTTACTCTACTAGCAAACCTAATAGTACAGCAAACCACCTTCTTCTGATGGGAGGATATTTTAATGAGCCTCTTCTACCAGCATTTGTTGTACTAACGAAGCTCTTATGGTGAACAGTACAAGAGTAAACTTGAAGCCAAAAGTAGTAAATTTCAACGAGAGACATGACACTGAATCACTGATAAAAAAATTACTAACTGGCAACTGAAGTGTAATAACTCACTGACACTGAGTTATATATGAGCATCTTTGTACGCCGTTTAAAAGGGCATAGTCACGGTTCTGCGCATGATCGAAACTTGAGCCGAGATCTAACAACAGCTTTGTTGTTCGTCCAATCAAAATCGTCCAGCGAGCCGTACTTGACGTTCCTCCGCACCGCAGGATGTTTTAAAAAACAATTTCCAAGTCTCGTGGATTTTTGAAGATAACCAAATACGTTGGTGGCTCAAACGCCACATCGTTTTGGGTCTTTTCTTCACTATAGAAGCATTGCCGCTCGAAACCTCTCTAATATAAACAACTTTGTCAGTCATTCTGAATCAAGTCGATGTCGAATACTTTGAATTATGTAACTTTTTATACTTGTAAACAATAAAATAAAACACAAAAAAGGTATTATGATCACTTAAGAAACCAAAAAAGTTATTCTGGGCATATGATGTTAAAATACGAGAGAGATAATTTACGATTCACAACGACAATACACCAAATTTCAATCGTTCCGGGCCGGAACAGATTTAGAATTTCAGATTTACGGAGCATGCGCAAAACCGTGACTATGCTCTTTTAACTAACTGGCGTTTGTAGAGTTAAGCTTGCGTAGTCTATATAACCCATGTTGAAATTCCTATGATCATCACTGTAATTACAAGCTTTTGTTTTTATGAGAACCAGTAACTATCGGTCGAGGCTGGGCTGTTCTTAGCTTTCTGGCAATTTCAGCCTCAAATTCTTCTTAAATTGTTCTTATTTCCTGATATTTCCCAAAAAGTGGATTAGTTGCCCGGAATAATAAAAAGGCGCTAAGAAATACGTGTTTGTTATTGTTTCATCGAGCGATATGCGATTAAATCTTTTAAAAAAATGAAAAGAGCGGCTAGAAATGTTATTATGAACTTACATGTACGACTCAATCTGTGTACAAGGATTAAATACAATTCTTTAATTTGTCTGATCAAAATTTCAGCCTGGTGATTGTTCTTAGCTTGTTATTAATTTTGGGCAAATCTCAGCCTGGGTGTTCTTATAAAGTTTGTTCTTATAAAAAGAATAGCGTGTATGAATTGTGTAAGGATATGAACTGATGTCTTGAGCGTTAGAACAACCTAGCTTGCTATACCAGCAGTTAAACTCCTCAGTTATAATTATCACACTGTAAGAAAGTGGTAGGAGCTGATGTTTCGAGCGTCAGCTCATCGTTAGAGCATTTAGTTTTTGCTATATACAGGGCTGGAAATAATTTTTTCACTTGAAAGGACATGTGTCCTGTACCAAAACAACATCTTGGTCGGACAAAGTAAAATTTTGGTCGGACATAACCTGAAACAAAAGGTTGACTTTAATTATCTTTAAATTACCGAGCTATCACTTGTCTTTCGTTGCAATTGTCCGCATTTCTGTTGCTCGTAAGACCAATAATAGATAGTAAAATATAGGCGGTTTGACAAAAAACATCAACATAAAAGTCTTTCTTTGAAGTTAACGACATTACTGACCGAAAGCAAAATTACTGCTGTTACTCGAACGGTTTGCTTCAGACGTATATGGCGTCCCATGCGCAAAACACAAATTTACTCACGGTAGATTTATATTCAAATTGAACTTTAACAAAACCTTTATGCCATTATTGCACGATTTATCAAGCACAATATTTTATTTCATCGTTCCCGTATTTTCATTTACGATCAAAAAATTGTCCGGACATCATGTCCGACCAAAGTTGGAATTTCGTGGGACATTAGCAAATTTTGGTCGGTCAATGTCCGATGACCGCCACTTATTTCCAGCCCTGTATATACCAGCGTAATTCATAGGCAACTAAAGATTGAAACTTTGATTTTACACGAAAGGAACTGAAAGAGTTTAGTTGTAAGAAAATTGGAAAATAAAGACACAAAACAAAGAGCTGGTTGTAAAGTTTGATTTCCTGCAATGATTGAAGAAAAATTCCTTCGGTTTTGCTTATTTTCCTATTCCATATCGCTATCATTCAAATATTTAATAAGGTTAGTATTTGCAATTATGTAAAATGATCTATTTGAAATAGATCATGCAACACGTTAAATTGCATGCTAACCTCTCATAGTGGCGCCAACGTACCTTTCCTTTGGACAGTAAAAAGCAGAACCACTTGTCTCCGCAGCGTACACTTCGCTGTATGTGGGCGATAAACACCTGTTCTTAATAAATGCCTTTCTGTTACCTGTAAAATCTCTCACCTCTGCGCATGTTTTATGATATCGGGGACTCGAAAATGACAAGACAGGACTACCACAGGTACGCAGAAAACATCTTTTGAAACGACAATTCACGCACTTTTGAATAACTCCCTGAATTGGTATGGTAACCGAAGTTTACTAATTTCTCGTGTATTTAAACTGCGTTTTATGACAAAACAGCAGAGTTCTATTAAAGAGCATACCCGCTTTAACAGCGGTGTTTGAAGCATTCTTCGTGTTGAAGTAAGACTTGTGTAATAGGTAACCAGCTGGTCGATTGATTGAAAACGTGGATGATGACTTTCCCTCCCAAGAAAGTAACATCTTTCATCCGTCAATAATCTTAAGCTCACAACGTCCCCAAAACGTTTAATAGATATGAGATAAGTTTTACCTTCATTACTGCAAGATTTTGTCTTTGTTGTTTGCGACCTCAGAAGAAACATTCCCGATTCATGGAAAAGAAGTTTGTCCTTTGTTTCTTCGTCTGACATTTCCCCCCAGTAATATGGCAAAGTCTCGATGAGTTTTACATCTTTCGTTGTCCTTTTAGACTTTTCCTTTGGTGCAACTTTGGTTCGTTGATTGAGTAGCAGTTTGGAGTTTCGTAAAAAGGAACAAAAACATCCCATTTTGTTTTTTGAGACAAAACTGTTTAAAACTTTGTAAACAAAACGAACTATACAAAATCGACTGTAAAGTGAGAATTTCCATTCATCTACTTATATGTTCAATTTTGTTGTTTGATCCACGCACGGAGTGACTTTCCGTATATCTTTCCATCAAGAATGCAAAATTTGAACCAGTTTTAAATTAAGAACTAACATTAAACTATAATGTTTAGTTGCTTCAACTGCTTGTCTTGCGACTTTCGCTTTTCTTGCAAACCACCAAAGGACGGAAAGTTGATGAAAGTTGCCTCGCTACGACGAGCAATTTACTTCATTTTTTTGGCACATCAGAGTTTAATCGCTGCTTTGGACCCAAGACAACTGCAAAGATAAAATCTTTCCTGTCGATGTGTTTAACGGAAATGAAATCAATTTTTAAGTCCATCAAAGCTCCACTGATGCACTTCGCAAATAAAACGGCTTAAAGTGGCGTAAAAAACATTTTGCGGCAGAAACATGGCGTCTTTTAAGGACGTCAAATATCGTAGAATCTGCGCACTTGTCAGGCTTGTTATTGAAACAGAATTTTTATTTATGTATTTGCTGTTTGTGAGATAAAGAGGCAAAGTATTAAAAGAGAAAAAAACATTTTTTAAGGGAAAGATATTTATGTCAAAGGCAATAAAAAAATTTGGTTAAACCTTGCCCGAATCGAAATTTGTTGCTTCTAAATTATAGTGAAGAAAAAAATTAAAGCAAATGTGATATTCCTTTTTTGCTATTACCATAATGAAGACTAATACCCAGAGGGTACGGAATATGAGACCCTATTTTAAATTCCTCTAGAATTTGGCGTCATTTTTTCTGTATTTACAGCTGGAAAAAAAACAGCTTTTGTTTTAAATTCACTTCATATTCATCACCAAAAATAAAAATATAAAATTATTCTGCCTAACTGAATAGCGTTATAAGGCCGAAAAATATGATATACTAATTGTATGGACGGGCCTAAAAATTAGCTAAAATTGCTCTATAATTCCAATATATTTCGACAAAGGAAAAGTTCCGCTTCGAAATTAATGGACAGATAGATATTAGTTTCACAAACTATTCCAATAACAATATATTTTAAAGATTAAAAGCCCAAATATTAAAAATAAAAGAAAACATATTCTGTAGATAATGCAAATATCAGTAATTTACTTATCCCATTAAACATAAAAATAAAATAATTAATAAAATAAAAGAATTGCATAATAAATTTCTACTTGGGTAATATAATATCCAAAAATAAATACTTTTTTAATGTAATAACCTGTTTGTAAGAAAGTGTGGCTAAAAAATGTCCAAATTTGAAGAGCATGATAAGAACATACCTTGGGCTGAAAAAAGGCGAAGAAATTTTATTTCATGCAGAAAATCAGGAAACTATTGGCCATATTGCTTATGAAAATTATAAGGATTATCGTGCTAAAAAATGTCCACCCATGCATGCAATACTTGCTGCTCTGTATAAAAAATTCCAAGGGAAATTTATAGTGTTTTAGCCGTACGTATATGTTTTTGAAAAAGATTTTCAAACATATTTCATACAAAAAATTAAATATTTTGTTTCAATCAAGTTGTTAGCCTAAAAGCCCAGAGCTCATAGATTTAGGCCTGTCCATACTAATACGTTTTCGAAAACCTCGGTTTTCATTTTATCGAAAAACGTATAAAAAGATTTGCATCCACACTAGACAACGAAAACGGATAAAAAACATTTGTTTTCGTCACCGGGCTCTGCTCGAGCGTATTTTTGAACTGAGCAATGGCGTAAGTGTTTTCGAAAACCTTCGTTTTCGTCCGTCCACACTAAATCGCTACACCTTCGTTTTCAAAAATCTTCACCCTGTGGAGAGCGTTTTCGAAAACCTTCGTTTTCGGTGACATACGCCTTCGTTTTCGATCGAATTAGTGTGGACGTAAGGCGAAAACGAATAAAAAAGTATGCGTTTTCAAACGAAAACGAGGGTGTGAATGGGTTTAACCGACTAGCGACAAAGAACGAAAAATATTACTGACTACTGACAAAACGAGGCAAAAACTAACGACTAGCGACAACTAAATTCTAACCGACAACCGACATGGTCAGACGTTATAGGGATGTTTGTATTTAGAATGAACAGCATTTTGAACATATTTCTTGCTCAGGAAATGTTCAGATCCTTTGGTGGGCTCTATTTCACAGACGTGACTGACATTAGATTTAAGTGGAATCAAATAATGAATTATTACACATTTTACAGAGGTTAAAGTCTTAAAACTGCGCAAATTACATAATATATGTGAATAATTAACTTGCATTTTTAATTATTAACTAAAATTTACCAACAACCGACAAAGATCAAACATTTTAACCGACAGCCGACAAAGTAATGAAATTTTAACCGACAACCGACATTTGGACCCCCCCCCCCTCCCCATTCAGACCCTCTTTGATGCTTTTTACTAGTAAACTTGGTTACCGAAACAAGCTATTTGAATGTATTACTTAGCAAGTCTAGACTCCATTGAAAGCATTACAAATGGACAATTTAAACACAATGCGTAACGCATAAATTCATATTGCCAGATGGGAATTAAAGTCATATGTTTATTATTTTCATTCTTTCGAAAAAACAAAACAATTTAAAAGCGTCCGATTAGTGCGAAATTTGCAACTTGAAGTTAAAAACTGAATCTGATTGCATCAAATATTTAAAATAAGAAATAAAATCTTTTTTTTTGGTTTTTCATAATGGCACTGCTCTTTTGCTAATATATTTCGAACACTCGAGTCCAGAGAGAGTTTTTTCGTTTAACACTGAGCCTCAGTTCTCTTGAAGTTTTATATTGCACGGCGCAAATACCGGTTAATTCTCGCACCCAAAACTGATAAGAAACAATTTGGTTATGCTTTGGAAAAAAAAAAAAATTGATTTGATTTTATCTAGATGTACTGAATGATATCTTGAAACAATTCAAACTTCAAGCTCGATAAAGAAAATAAACTCTTAATCCAAAGGATTGTTTTTTTTATAAAAAACAAGAAGAACCGTCTGCATGCATTTTTAGACTCCTGCCGGCCTTAGGCCTGGCACGAGTAAAATAGATCTTGTGTTTGAAAAAGTAACTATAAGTATAATCGTTTGCCGTGAGTACAATAAGACTAAAAAAAAGGTTTTAGAAAAAAGAACCACTTTGAACCTTAAAATAAACAATATATTAAAGCAACTCGTTTTGTCCCATGATATTATGGCAGATTAACTTCTAATAGCTTTTAGTCAAAACAAAATTCGCCACTGAGATTACAATAAAAGATTGCATTAACCTTAAATATTCATAGGGCTATGACGCAAACATGCAGCTGTCAAATTTCTCTCTCAGGTGAAAAAAGTAGAGTTTAAACCGCCAGTGTATAAATGAGCAAACAAACAATAGCTATGTCGAAATTTGTCATCCGGTGTGGTGAGATCAAATATTGGAAAGTCTTCTTAAATATGGCATAAACAACACTATCTCAATAATTTGGTTGAACAGTTTTGAAACGACAAAGGATAAAAGATCCTAAATTTTAATTTCAGGTCATTTTGCTCTCTGCTCTTTGCTGTGAATCATGTTTTTTACACATATTTTTCAAGCTCTCAATGAACGCGAAGAGAAAACAGCAACTAACAAAGACAGCTTTCATAAGGAAGAAAGTAACTCGACGGATGCTAGAAAGACTTCTTCGCAACTTCCAATGAAAGCGAGTCTTTCGGCAACCGAATCTCTGACCACCAGTTGTGTTCAGCCTCCAGATCCAAGATTTAATCTTCCTGTTGGCGAAATTCCCCCAAGAGCAACGAGTAAGAAACTTTCAGCTGCTCCAAGACAGTACGTCAACGTTTCGGAAAGAAGACAGCCGAACAAAAAAACTAACTGTGCATCGGTGCCTTGCAAAAGTGTTGCGCCATCAGCTATTTTAGCTTCTCCTGCACTTCCACCAATTCGTAACAACAAAATATCTCAGGACTGTTCAAAAACTAAGGATACTTTCTCAAATACGAACAAAAGTCAGTTATTTTCAACCCGATTACCTCCAATTGAAGCGACGTCTCTTACCGGAATTTCGCTCGGAAAGCAATCAGAGACAAAATGCAAAACAAAAGAAAAAAGTAAAAGACTGGGAAGAACTACAGCGAGTTATGCTTTATATCGGGACTCTATTGAAAGCAAAAACAATATTGAAACTTCCCAAAATAAAAATCTGGAAAAGCAAAACAGGTTAAACAGCAATTTGCACAATCTTGATACTGCAGACTGTGGGAAAAATAAAGCCGACTGTGGCAATTCGTCAGAAAACTCACGACTGAAGTCAACGAGTCATGCAAGATTTAGTTATCCTAAAGACTTTGCGAACACCGTTCAACTTCAAGACTTTGAAGAAATTTTTTTTCAAACGGACGGTGAGACTATAAATTCTACTTTTGAGAATGGGAAGAAAGAAACAACCTCCACTCAAAGTGAATTTAACAATAGTTTTGTTGACAGCGGTTTTGAAGAAAGTGAATTTTACAAAAGAAGGTTATGATAATTATAAGAAGAAGAGAAAAACTTTACATGTGTCTAAAAATTAAGCATATAGTATTGACTTTCATTTGAAACAAACAACAAATAAAGAAGTTTTCAAGTGGTTTCTTTATTATAAAAGACTAGATCAACGCGTGTTTTGCGTAAATTTTTGTTACAATTTAATTAAGTTCGACACAGAATCGTTTTTTTCTTCTTTTTGCAACTATAACAATCCGTTAAGCATTGCGTTTTTAAAAATAAAGATACACCGTCATAATTAGGTGTTAATTGCTACGATATTGAAAATAGTATAATGTTAGGCGGTGTCAACTCTACGGTGGCCCAAAAGTGTCAAAAAAAAAAAAAAATCGAAAACGAAAAACAAAATTTTTCAAAAAGACCTTGAAATTTTGAAAACATACACACAAAAAAATTGAAAACACAGCATTAAATGTGAAAACACACCATTAAATCACTATATTAAATGTGAAAACACACAAAAAAATCGTGAATTTGGTGAAGACAAAATAAAATTTCGATTAGGTCACCGTTCAACTCATTCTTTAAAATCAGAATACAATAGAAGAAAGTAAAAATAAAAAAAAATTTAAAATGACAAGAGTTTGCTAAGGAAACGTCAACTGAATGAAAGTGATATTGCTTGCTGTACACTTAGTTGTCATGTAACATCGTTTAATCTTCATGCTTTCAATAAACGTTTTCTTGCTGATTCTAAAATCAGTTTTTCTGTACGGTCTCATCTTCAGTTAGGTAGAGCAAGATGACACAAAAACAGTAATATACAAGAAGTGCATTTGGGTCTTCGCACTCTTTTTACGAAACGTATAATTTTGTGGGCAATGAGTGTTTTTTTAAATACACTTTTTTTTGTTAAGAACCATTAAAATTTTGCCCAGGCTCAATGTTCTTATTTTTTTCAACAGTTTGAGGCTCAAAATGTTCTTATTTTGTTCTTGTTTTTCGGGCGTAAAATTTTGTGTATTTTACAGCAGATGACAGTACATGTAGTTCCTACAGCTGGAGTATACTTGTATTAAAATAACAAGTAACGAAATTTATTTAATGTGTGATACTCTTTGTGACGACTGCTTGCCACACTCATTTTGCTATTTTTTCTTTTTTTTAATTTTTATTTCAGCCTCAAATTGTTCTTAATTTGCTCTCATTTTTCGGGCGATTTGAGCCTCACAGTTATTATTAAGTGTGTTCTTAATGAAAAAAGTGTAATTGAGATGTCGTTTTCACTGATGATTCTAGAAATGTTTTTATATAGGAAAGAAGGAGTTTTATTGGTATTTCCTCGCTAATCAATACGAACATATTAACATTTGGTAAAACAATGGATGGGTTGTTTAAAACCTTGTTATTTTTAGCCCTGTCAAATTTTAAAAAAAATTCTCCAAAACAATGCCAAAAGCAGAAGAAAAGATGTGTCTTCTGATTTTCGGAAAGGGAGACTGGGTACGAACAACTTCCTACCCATAGACCATTGCGCTCTTAGTGGCGCTAATTCTCAAAAATTTTTATAAACAAGATTTATTTTTTAACGGCATCCTTAAGCTTGGAACTCCCGAAGGTTTTTGTCTTTTCTTCTCTAAGCTGGTTAAGATTGATACAATGGACGGTTTCACAACACCAAATGCCAAAAGCTGTGTACGAAGAAATCACGATCAGGGTTGTGAGGTTTCTCCTTTTATTATTCCTCCTTCACCGTTGATGATGAAACTTGGGAGCGGAACTGGCGTTTCTGTTTACCGACTGAAAAGAGGAAGCGGCAATTCAATCAGCAGCTCAGTTAAATCTCCTTGGGCAGTGAAAAAAGTTAACAATAAGGCAAAGTCAAATATTAGCCAACGACTTGCTGTCGAAGCGAGCATTCTGAAACGTCTTGACCATCCGAATATTGTTGGTTTTAGAGCTCTCACGGGTACAGCGCAAGGCGATCTGTGTCTTGCTATGGAAGACTGCGAAAAGTCTTTGATGGATTTGATTGAGGAGCGAGAATACCTTGAAGAAACTTTCACTCAACAAGAGGTTTTGAAAGTGGCTTGGGAAGTTGCTAAGGGGTTGAATTATCTACACAACGAGTTCAAACTTTTGCACGGTGACATTAAAAGCGGTAATATCTTGGTACGAGGAGATTTCGAAGCTGTTAAAATTTGTGATTTTGGAGTTTCTGTGAAACTAAATGATGACTTCACAGGGTTGAAGAATCCCAAGGACAAATACATCGGATCGGAGCCATGGAAGGCAAAGGAAGTGTTGAATCAGAAAAATGGAGCCGTTATCACCGACAAGGCGGACATTTTTGCATATGGTCTTGTCATTTGGGAAATGCTGACTTTGAAAGTCCCTCACGTGGATTTACTCGGTAAATATTGATCATATTTTCTATTTTGCAGAAATTACCGGTATTAGGTGTATCATTTTTGAAATCAAATGTTATTCCTTGTTTACTAAGCCAATCAGAAAGCAGAAAACACAACACTAGCCAATCACAACTCTGAAAAGTTTGCTGCATATGGTTTTTCCGGAAATGTAATAAAGAACTGCAGAAGACACGCAGTCTATGTAGTGTACATATAAAAGTTGATTTATAAGAAATTGGTTAATATTAAGTTTTACTTTGCGCAGTTGCACTTTATTCAGTTTTTGAAGAGAGAGAAGTTATTGGCATTTGGGGGGAGGGTGGAAAAAGAAATTCTTTGTTTTGTTACACAACAGATTTTTTCAGTTGCAATTTAGTTAACTTTAGTTTGAAATGTTTGAGTAGGAAGTTGAACTTTCAAGCATTAACCCTTTGTCAGTGTTTTTGAGTGCTTAAGTGTACAATTCTTTATTGGACTTTTACCTTTTTAGTATTTTTCCCTTTCCTTTCATTTTAGGTAAATAAATGTAAATTTGTAGAGATGTTTTTGTTGACAAATTTGTCTGTTTTAACCTTTACAGGTACAGACGAGAGTGATCTGTCTACTGATGATGAACCAGAAGATACTGAGGAGTACCTTGTTGCTCTTGGTAGTCGCCCTCCCCTCCCAGAGAAAGATTATGATGAGTCATATACCCCCCTGATTGAGCTGTTTGTTTGCTGCACTCAGGAGGAACCAAAGAGCAGACCAAATGCTGCCCAAATTGTTCAGGCTTTGAAGCCATTTGCACAAGCCGTTGATGATACTGAAATATAAACTTCTTGTCAATCAAATAAAATTGGCACAAGCCATTGGTTAAAACCATTTGGGATTAGAATTCAATACTAAACCATAATTTTTTTTATTTATGATAATAAAATTAAATAGATTAAACTTTTTAAATTAAAGTAACAATAAGTATTTTCACTTATCCTGAATTATTTAGGAGTTGACAGCCATAGCTTTTTAGCTGCAGGAAATTTCAACCAATGGAAAGGATCCCTATAAATTTAAAATCAACATAATGTGAGAAAAAATGTTCTCATAATTAGTCGGGCTACGCGCAGCGGCCCGACTTTAGTTTTACCTTTTTGCCAATCTGTCACGTCGCGTTTGGTCAA
>JAOEHV020231133.1:0-12716 GCA_025447995.2 Isaurus tuberculatus | reverse complement strand
CAGTAAAAAATAGATATATGGTAAGAGAGATTTTCAATTTACTCTTAGAATGTTTTACAGTGGAGGTTCCCTTTAAACACAACACACAACTCACCCACACAAACGAACACTTGGCGATGTGAGGAAACTAAACTTGCGAGTTTTCCTATCGCATTTAAGAAATGAAATTTAATTGTCACAACTACACACAAAATCCTGAGAAAAAATAGCGACAGTTTAATGCTGACTCTAGATGCTGGGAACGAGAAGTATTTAAAAATTCTTTAAACCAAGAAAACAAACTATAATTTTACGTGATTTAAAAAATTCTAGGTTGAAATGTTAGAGTTTCTCTAACGATTGACTATTGTTCGAAACGTCACCTCCCCTCTCTAGTTACAACGATCAATAAACATTTCACACTAAAGTCGATAACAATCACGTGTTTTACCAACCGCCGACGTACTTCAGTAGTTTTAAAAATTATTCAACAAGCAAATTTAGCAAAGTTGAGTTGGGGCGATCTGTCTATCTGAGACAGGATATGGCCCAATATGCGTTAGTGACAAGCTGTGTGGAAGGTGAGTGTGTGCAAGAATTTATCTACATCAAACTTAGCAACTTAAGTTGCAACTATTATTACATGCGAGCTACCAAGCACTTGGGTTAAAAGTCAACCAACCAAAGTATTATTCAAGAATTATTAACATGATCATAATTCTAAACACTCGTATTTAGAATTGAAACTACCAGACTGATCACAGCAAAGATCAGTAACATACTTCTGGGTCTGTAGCTCAAATTCGCAGTTACTTGCAGCTTGCTTGAGTTCGTAAAGTAATATCATGTCGTTCCTAAAAATATAAGATAAAATAAGATAAGATAAGATAAGATAAAATAAGACAAGATAAGATAAAATAAGATAAGATAAGATAAGATAAGATAAGATAAGATAAGATAAGATAAGATAAGATTTAAGATTTAAGATAAGATAAGATAAGATAACGTGAGACTATGTGACAAACAAGCCATCAAAATTTCATCGTAGTAGCACTTTAAACACCGAGAAGACTGAATGCATGGCAACACAAACGATAGTTTTGGTGCAACTACTAGAAAATCGTTCAAACCACGGTCTTACCTCAAATCATTGAAGTTTTGGCAAATAGCTTCGGTTGGCATTGGCTGTAAATCTGCAATAACGAATATATAAAATAATTTCAGCCTGGAGTACAAAATATTAAAAACGAAGATTACTAAGATTCTTGTACTTATAAAAATCCTATCTGACAAATATCTTAAGCTATTCTTCCATGAATTTACCATTCAAATGAGTAAACCAATGTCGCAACACCCTCACCTACTCCAAGCTCTTCTAGAAGTTGTTCTACCGCTTTTGCTTTCTTTGTTCCTACTGAAGCTGGCATTTTCATCTAAAAATAATAGGAATTAACGTAACCATTTTTACATCAATTACATTGTGTGCTACACTAATATGCAATCTTTCTAACCAGCAAACTGTCTAAAAACAAACTCCACAGAAGAAGGACCGCAACCAACAAACAGTACGGCAATGCAACTAGGGTAAAGAAGGCAAGTACATGTTTCTCGGTAGATTCGCGCTTAAAATATTTCCATTATCCTGTGGATGTTGTAAAGATGGAAATATGAAGTTCTGTAACTTATACCGAGGTAGCTTTTATTTAATTGTCAATTTATCGTCGAATCAAGTTCTAAAAGTGAACAAACTTATGCTGAAGCCAGTTGCGGCCGGCAGAGTATGCAAGAGAAACGTGACGAAGCCCAACATGAATAAACAAGGGATTCAAGAAGATAATGCAATAGGTAGAAACAGATGGAGAAGGATAAATCGTGCGGCTGACCCTGCTATACAATGGGAACAGACAAGAGAAAATGAGGGGACAGAGAGAGACGCTCCCGGTCTAGCCTTTGGGATATATCAAATATGTACATGAAAGTTATTTTTAGAACCGAGGTCTGTTCTCCGGGACGTCCACATACAGGCAACCTCGATCTCGTGTTTGAAGACCAATTCAAAGTTTAGATACAATGGCGGGCGAAGTGGAAATACCTTTTTTTCATGAAAACGACTTTGAAACATTAGGGAAATGTTAGTTATTGAGCGATAATTCCAATTGGGAAAATGCGTCCATTTCTTTGGTTTCGGATGACTCGCTTAATGGTATATCGGATTTTAGTGAAGAACTCGAGTCCGACTCAAGTCGATCGTGCGTTTCTTTCCACCTCCAGCTTCACTTAGAACTTTGGTTATTAGCGATGTTAATGCCGAAATCTAAACGCCTGTATATTGCTGTTGGAAGAGACATATTAAATATTCAACAGCCTCCCATGTACTTCGCTATTATTATTGAAATTTTTTCTTTCACTCACAAGCTCATTTAACAAGACTTAGCTTTGTGCAGACGTCTCAGGAAACAGATTCCCGCGGCAGAACCAATCTATAAATAAGGGCCGTTTATATGGAAAAAGTTGTCGGGACAAAGGGATATCTCACCTAACCGAGTTACTGGGGGCGAGACAACTTTTCATACATTTCTCTGTAAAACGCAGCCAACCGTTTATATGACGTCCCGGGACGAAGGGTTGTCTCGGGTGCCAGAGATAACACGCCTAGCCGAGGCGAGATATCCCTTCAAACCGAGATCTATAACTTTCTCCATATATACAGTTTGTCCCTTCTACCCGGGACAACTCGAGTCTTTATGCTTAAAATTTCCCACGTTTGATTGCTGGCTCCGGGTCAGATATTTTTCATGTAAACACACGGCAAAGTTGTCCCGAGTTTAAGACCTCATATAAACTGCAGGTCAAGTTGTCCCGGCAGGAAGAAACAACCCTTTAATCCCGGCCGGGATCATATAAACAGGGCCTAACTTTAGTGGAATTGACATATCCCGGCTAACGCCCTCAAAGTCCCTCTCTGTCCCCTCATTTTCTCTTGGAACAGAGTAATATGTGGAACAGGAACTTTCTTCTTTCCTTACACATAGTTAGCACACAAATCTGAGTACGTACAAAACTCCCTCTTTTTTCCCAGACTGCCATCATATGTCCATGAGCCACATGAACAAAAAACTCATTTCAATTTTACATTTCACCAACTCCTTTAACAGATACTTTCCTAAAATTTTTGATATCATCAAATTTTTAAAACAATACTTCACAGAAACTTCGTTTAGTTTTAAGTTAACCAAAATCACTTTTTCCTGCATTTCAGAGAAAATTCAAACTTTCCCTGGCCAACATCAAATTTTCGTGGTTTTTCCTAACTTAGAAAAAAACTCCGACTTTTTCTCGACTTGCGGTAACCCTGTTACAGCCATCAATAAGTGAAACCTTCCATGTTTATTTCAGTTTATGTCTACCAACACAAGGAAGCAAAAAAAAATGAAAAAGGGAAAGGAAACTTATTGTTACTTACAGAGTTTTCCTTTTCAGATGAAGTTGCAGTCGATTTAAATTTAGCAGACGGAGAGTATTTAGGCGTTAAGCGCCCACTTTGAGCGCCGAAGCTGCGAAAACTAAGGAAATCCGGGGGCATAATCCCCCCGCGAAATTTTGAAAATTTAAAAACCCTTAAACGTAAATAATCTGTTGCATTTTGGACGTCGAAGTAAATGAAAGGCTTTTATTAATTTTTTTCAACAAGAACAAATTGCACTCAGTATCACTTAGGATTCTTTAATCTGCCGGCAACAAAATCTTTCACATGCGGTGAAGATCGCTGGTCGCCGGCAGAAAAGTAAAACCCTGTACTTAGTAACTTACCCTGGAACTCCTCAAACAGACTCCTGCTCCCTTGCTTTCTGGAAACTTTACACCGGCTGATTCAACCTACAATAAACAAAATTAGTGCAATGTATCACAGTTTGTTCTCTGATATAGTACAGTACAACAGAAAGATTTCAGTGGAGATTTCTGTTCTTGTTTAATAATATAACCCACCTGTTTTTCCCCTTGTAATTCACCCTTTTTCTTTGTCTGCTTCTTCTTAACTGGCTTTTTGCTACTGTCCCGCCTTGCAAAATGATGAAAACAAAATAATAGTATCAACTCAAATGCACTATAATTACAGGGTTCTCGTTCCTAGTTATGGTAAATATTCCATTTTTTCAAGGTAATTTGTCGTTATCTGGAGCTTTCTTAAAAGGTTTAATATATTGCAACGACCACATTAAATTACCTTGTGAAACACATCTGCTTTCTTTCAGCAATTCTTTCCGCTGACAAACAGAATTTTCAAAACAACAAAAAAAAAACAATTTAAATTACAGTGTTTTATATTTTAAAGTTTTTGATGTGAGCAAAATGGTCATAGTTAGGCCAACTATCTCAAAGAAATTCAAAGATTTTTTTAGATCCCTTATAAACAACCATCATTTCTGGAGAAATTTCAGTTCATGGAATATCCCAAAGTTCAAGAAATTCCAAAATTTTAAAGTGAAGTATAAACTCAGTAATTACATAGATCTAATAAATACATTTGTTGTTTAAAAAAATTGATAGTTTTCTTATTGAAATTGTATATTAAGTACTGTCCTTTACAAGATGCATGAGTGCAATCTTGTAATGCACAATTGTTTCGTGCAGGGTGAGTCAAATATTCTTGTTCTCAACGCACTTGACAGTACAGAAACCAGAGAAAAGTGCCACTTGCACAAGCAACTGCGCCCATTAAAGGATTTACATTTTCGCCTTAACCACATCAGGAAAACATTGTTTCCTTATTTTGACAGCTTTTCAGCCAAATTTTAAATTGCTGTCCTATGATAAAATTGTGAAATTTATATCTGCAATTATAGTAAATATTACTAACAGCAGCATAATTACTATAAACAGATCAAAACTCCGTTGTTACTATTGAAAGAGGTTAATACTTTACATAGCATTTAACATCGTCATTTTTAACCACATTAATTAGTAACTGGTTAAATTAAAAATTACTTAATTAGAAAAAGTTTAGAACTAGCATTATTTCAACACAAATTTAACAAAACTTTTCTCAATCACCAATCGTAAAATGACATCGTTTTTTCTTTTTATAAACTTGCCAAATGATATGCAGATAGTGGATTGAGAAACACCAAAAAACAAGGTTATTAACCAAAGTTAACTAACTCCTCTTAGAAATAACCTGGGCCCGGTTGTTCAAAGGTCGATTAGCACTAACCCAGGGTTAAGTTTTTATTCCATGCTCGCGTTTCTTACGATCAATAAACTGACTTGGCTTTGAAATTCATGGTTAACATGTTTGCATTGTTGGAAATTCTGAGCAGCGTTTGTAAGCAAAGCAAACCTTTCATTATGCAGAAATAACCGTTTGAATTTTTCCTTAACCCAATGTTAAAGTTAACCAGCTTTTGAACAACCCAGCCCTGGCCTTTACCTAAAGCTATGTTTAAGCCATTTGTTTAGTTGGTCTTTATCATTTCCAAAACAACAACAAATATCTAAGTTTTTTTTACTGACATTAACCCAGAACTGATGAACATGAAGCATCAATAACCAAGGAGTTTTTTCAAGAATAAAACTGTTTTAGAGAACTTGATTACTTGATAAATAAGTTATTTTTGTTTAATAAATTAGTGTAATTTAACCAGTTAACAAGATGACACTATGAAAGTTGGTTACCAATTTAACAAGTGCACTTACATGTAATTTAGTGGAGATTTTCCAACTGGTGTACCCCTGTACAGTAAATAGTTTTAAATAATCATTTATACAGAAGATTTTTGTTTTAAGCCTTTCAAAATACTTGTGCCACGGCTAAGCAAGAAACACAACAGATCAAAACTATAATATCACGTATGAAAGCATTGAAGTGTTTTGATGTGACTTAAATATGTAATGTTTATACATTTGTGACTTGAAAACCACATTTAGAATGTCTTTAAAAAAGCAAAGTTTGATCAAAATGATCCTTGTGGAAAAAAGGGAGTAAACACATGTTGACAGAAAGGAAGACAGTCTAAAAAATTGTAATAAATATTTTACATAATTTCTTTACTACTAAATAGCTCTTTTTGAAAATTGTTTGATTATTAGTAAACTCATTTATGTATGACTTGTACAATGCTTTCTTCAGTCATTTGATTACTGTAAGTTATAATTATATCAATTATTAGGATTAATGAGGTTTTAAAAAATTACAATGTATAAATCAAGATCATTAAATTATTGTGAGAAGTTGTTAGGAACTGCAAAACATTTTATTTAAAAACAAACTTTTAAACTTTACTGTCTTAAAATGTTCTTTTACAAAGAATACCATTAAATAAATAAAATTTTAAGCTAATAAAGTTTAAATGATAAGTTGTTGTGAGAAAGATTTTTACATGAGACCGATATGTTTAGATGAATAAGTAAGAGAAGAATGCATGCATTAACGTAAGCATTTAGTATAATATTTTACAACACAAAATAATTATTATTTCAATATCAGTGTTATCGAATATTCATTTCAGTATAATGAGTAAAATTAAAAAGCACATATTATTAGCCCATTGATAATGTAATAATTCCCATTCCATGTCACAATGTGCTTTCACCAAACCCAATATAACTACCAAAGAGAGTTTTTCTTCTTTTAAACCCATCGGCTCAGAAATTAGTTCTAATCAAGCACACTGATTCCACACAGTTAATAATCTCAACTTGTAGGGGGCAAAAAAACTGACCATTTACAAAGTCCGGTGAAATTGATTGAGGTCAACCTTTATCAATTCCATTCAAACTATTTTACCACTGAGAGCCTCCCAGCCTCCATATTTCCAATCAAATGTAACTATTAATTCTAACTTGGAGACAACATTCCAAAGCATTCCTCCCTTCCCCTCCCCAGTGGGTCACTAATTAGGGGCTACAACTCACTTGAGTCTATATTCTTGAGTGTTTTCAGCAGCTGTGATTAGTTTTTGAAGATCCTGGTGCTTCTTTTCTCTTTCTTTCTTTCTCATCTCAATCTTTCGCAGTTCAGCCATCAACATCTCTTCCTCACGAACCTACAGTAGGTTTTGATGAAACTATTGTTTTGACTAATCTAAAACTTGTAATTTTTCTAAACTCACGAAAATGTCAGAAAAAGACATCTATTATCATCAACTAGTTTAAATACTTAATATATTTTGTTTGTTTGCAACATTACTGGTTTCACTTGCGTATATTCATCAGGTTTTGTCAATGAATCAGTAATTCAGAGCATATAACAAGGTGCATCTAAAACAACCAGAAAATAATTTTGGCACACACTAATTAGGACTTTACTGAGAACAGTGGTTGCTGAACATTATACTTTGATTTTAAAGCTTATAAGTTATAGTGATCTCATTAGTTAATATACATACAAAATTTTGCTCATTCCAAGGTCACACATCAGTGACAGAATTTAAAGCAGATGGATTTCTGAAATTTCTGTTACACCAAAAACTAAAATTTTAAAATTAACCAGATCTGAAGAGCTGCTTCAACCTGTTCAGGAGTGCGATTGTACAGCTTCAGTAATTGTTTTTTTCTTTCACTCTCATGCTGGGCATCAAATGGTGGGGGAAGATTCTGTGGTTCTTGACCAGTAGGTACTTGTGCCTGTTTAACAAGAAATATTTATAATTCACATAAAAGGGAGCAGTGACACAAATGTGAACACAAGATGTGCGTTCATGATTCATACCCATCAGTGAAGCATTGTGAAAACAGGATGTAAACTAATTAGTTAATATAATATGTATCCCAAGACAAGCACACATTCACATCCAAATCTAACAAAATTTCATTTTAATTACAAAATTTCATTTACAAAATTATAAATAAAGTTAGATTTTAATTCATATTTGAGCAAACCATGTATTATCTAGACTTGCCTAATACTGCCAAGATCTTGTGAAATTAATTTTCAGAAAAAAAATATCGAAGAACATCAGCCAGTAGGTAAAACACCACTTAATAAACTCTGCGCATTACAGATCACATCGCCTCCAGAAGGCTAAGCATTGCCCGCCATTGCTATCGCCACAAGGAGCTTTCTGCCAGCCAGCTTGTACTATGGGAGCCATCCCATGGCTGGCAGAAGCCGGGAAGACCAGCAACCAACTTTCTGGACACTTTAAAGAGGGACACCAGCACGGCGACCTCAGCTGAGCTCTCCGCATGTATGAAGAACAGAAAGGATTGGATCCAGTGTCGTGAGCCTTGGCTCAAAGTCGCCCAGATGATGATGAGATGATGATAATAAACTCTAGGTTATCTAATCATAGTTATACTGTTTTAAGTAGAGATTGGGGTAAGCTTATCAATGCTTTGATAAGAATATGCCAGGGGTGGGAAACTTGTATAAATAGGTAAAAAATTGAAAAAATATACTGAGGTAGTGGATTGTTATGCTAAGTCTTATTAGTTAACATGTTTAGTGAAAATTATTCATTAATGCCATTTGAACTATTCTTTGTTTACCTTCAAAAGACGAGTAACACAGCTGTAGTATCGATCTTTCAAGTCTTCTATTGTTCTTCTCTGCAACAATTAGATATTAAGTAAAAATAACAATGCCAAATATCAATAATAATTACTGACGTTAACTTTCACTGTACAGCACAATTTAGTATCCATGACAAACTTGCTAACTAATAATAAAAGAAACTCACAAATTTTAATGCCCTAGAGTGTCTATTTACCGTACCTGATATTTTTCTCTATCATATCTATCATGGATAACTGGAAATCTAAGGTCAAACAACCTGGCAGATAGAATTTAAAGGTTAAACTGCATGTTTGATATAATCTAACAATAAACAAGAATAAGAAAGAAAAAACAGACATGAACAATTAACTTTATTAAACACACATATTATCCCTATTATACATATTGTTGTACAATAAATTAAAACATATGATTGAAAATTTAAATTATTGAGCCAAAGGTATGTAAGAAACAATTTATATAGCAACAAAAATCAATGACAAAATGTTTGATAAGCTTTGACAAAAGTTGAAAGAACATGTGAATATAGGTAAACATACTATTTTAAATTTTAATTAGTATCTAGACATAATTATTATTAATTATTAAGAAGCAGCTTTTAGGTGTCCTTTAATTGACTCTAGTTCCTGATTTTGGAAGTAAAATCTAAATAAAAACTTAAAAAAATTATTTTTACCTACTGTAATATATTTTAGCTGGATTGCAAGACAGATGAAATTTAATTAATTAATTGTGAAACTATACTCCTGAAACAGCATGTTCAACATTAGATAAGAGTCTGATTCAACATACTTGCAGAGATCGAACAAGTGATCAGTTTCCTGTCTACTCCAACTTGACTGTGTGCCATCATCTAGGTACAGCTACAGTCATCAATCAATAAAGAAACATTTAAAGGTTACCATATACCTTAATTCAGGGGTGTTTTGCGTCAAAACGATACAGTGTATCTGTTTTATACCGTAGATACCTAAACCCATAAATAATATATATCAAATTAAAGCTTATAGAGCTGGCTTTCGAACTATAGTAAAACTTTTGAACAAAAATGAATTTTTAGATTTTTTACATCCTCTAAAAATGAGCATCAAAGTTGCCTTTTGAAAGTTACAAGTTCAAGCGATTTAAATCAAAGCTTTAATTTGATATATGGGTATGATTGGATTTGGTTTGGATATACTATGATGTACATATTGTTTTGACGCAAAACACCCCTGAAGGTATATGGTAACCTTAAGATACTCTAGAAATAATAACATGTTTAAATGAAAAAAAAATTTATTTGCCTCTCAAAACAAAATTAATTATTATGAACTTAAGAGTTTTTTTTACTTCAATCAATAAAAAAAGAATATCTGTGTCAACACTATTAACTAAAGGAAATAATAATACAGTCCGCTCAGTGATTTAAACAAGTTGATTGAGTCTATAAGGTTGAAATATTAAATCACCACCCTAAGCAGAAAAGGAAGCTGATGTTTCAGTGTAAGACCTTATTCAGAGCAAGAAAGAAAAAACAAAAGTCAAAATAAGTTAACATAAGTGACTTAAATTACGTAATGTTAAGTTACTTTAACTGAAAAACTTATTTCAAGAAATTTAATTTGTCTCAGACTGAGCGATTTGAGATATAAAATTTGCAAATGAAATTAAAATGTAGTATTCATTAAACTTTAAGAACAAGTTCCAACTTCCTCATACCTTGTATTCCTCATCAGAGTACAATGGGACATCCACTTTCTATGAATAGATTCAAATAATAACAAAAAAACTTCATCTATTCATAACAGTATTTTGGGATTACTTTTTGTCTGTAGGTCATGTTAAGAGTCAAGGGTACAGCATGAAGAGAGGTTTAAATTCAGAAGTAATATGAATGTTTTGGGGGAAGTTGTTTTTGCAACTTGGGTGACCAGCTAAGGTCTTATGATGTGTTTCTAATAATCAATGCGAGTTCTACAGCTAGTATTACGTGGAAGAGGCTTGAGGAACTGAGTTGTGTTCTGGTAAGTTGACCAAGGCTATAGCTGAGGCAAAGAGGTGAATGTATGAGACTTGTGTCTGACCAGTACGAGTTGTTAATAGTTGTACTGCAGCCACAAAATCTGGGAACTGTAGATGATTAATTTTTGTTCAGGACAAGTTCTACCATAATTACAATTGAAGGGTCTAGTGCAAAAACAATGTAAGTGATTTTTGATGAAGTTGTCAAATCTCCCTACATTATCCCTATTATCTCTTCATAACCATTTGGAGAAGTTGGCATTTCATACAAAGTTATTGCTTTTGCACTAGGCCCTTCAATTCATTGTAATTAATAACTACTGACAGTACAAACTTGATCACAATAATTTATAATAATATATAATTATATATAATTTATTATTATTATATTATATATCTATTACTTAGAAAATCACACCTTGTTAAACCTTGCAAAAGGATATTCTTTCCCCTCATCGGCCACTCTCCTCCAATGGTAAAACACAGCTCCATCAGTTCTTGCTGGATTAGTAAATGGAACTAACTTCCATGGCCTAACATGTTTTCTACCAAGTTTAGCTTTCATCTGTTTGTAGCCCTGTGTGGTATCTGATTGTGCTAATGGAGGGGAGTCCCTGTAAATTGTTGAACAATAAAGACAATGTTATTATATAGCAGGTATTACAGAGATACCAGGGAATTCATTACTGCATATAATGTAGGCAGGTACTGACTGGATGCAAAAACCGTACAAGTCAAATCGAAATGCATCTCTCAATTTTAAAAAAAACGTAATCTAAATGTCACTGAGGTACCCAGGTACCTGTTGTCACAGTTGACGGGCAGTAGTACCCAGGTACCTGTTGTCACAGTAGATGGGCAGTGGTACCCGGGTACCTGTAATCATAGTAGAGGGGCAGTAGTACCCAGGTACCTGTTGTCACAGTTGACGGGCAGTAGTACCCAGGTACCTGTTGTCACAGTAGACGGGCAGTAGTACCCAGGTACCTGTTGTCACAATAGATGGGCAGTGGTACCCGGGTACCTGCAATCACAGTAGAGGGGCAGTAGTACCCGGGTCCCTGTTGTCACAGTAGACGGGCAGTAGTACCCGGGTCCCTGTTGTCACAGTAGACAGGCAGTAGTACCCGGGTACCTGTAGTCACAGTAGAGGGGCACTAGTACCCAGGTCCCAGCTTCTAATGAAGCCCCTGGGATGCTAAAGCAAAAAATGTTTATAAATGAGGAGACAAGACAAGACACAAAAAAAATTATATACTTGTCTAGTTAGTTGCTTTGGATCAGTTTCTAGATTCTCCTCCAGTTTGTCCATTTTTAGCTTTAAAATGATTGAGAGAATTTAATTTTTGATTAGAAATAGTCTACAATACATTGCTCTCACACTAGATTCTCTCTACTGAATGATGAAAAAACCATGGAAAAGGTGTTAGAATAAATTATATAATGATAACATCTTTTCATATGTAAAGGTGAGAAGTTACCATTATATCAATTACCACATAATACTATAAAATAAAATAAATTGTTTTTTCATTTTTATCAATAATAATTCCTTTACATATCAACCTTTTATATGAATCATTTTTGTTGAGTGCTGAGATAAATACTAATTCAGTCAAACAAAAATACTTAAAACAATATTGTTTTTCTTAATAACTCCCTTTTTATGACCACTGCCGTACCCCAACCCAAATTACTTTGAGATAGAGAAATACAAAATTACCTGTTATCTGTATATAACAATGCATAGAGCTCTCTGTGCATTCCTTCTGGTCTTTTAAATGCAGGTTCAATGTTTCTTTTGGGTTTCCTTGTCTACCAGAAAAAACCACAACAGAATTATAGCATTTAAAAGGGATAAATATTCAAAGAAAAAAACATTATATAAATGTGGAACCGCTATATAAAATTTGGTTTTCTGTGAGTGTGACCCTAGATTGGAGTGCTTGCCAAAATTGTTTTGCTCAAAACTGACTGTGGTTGGGAAAAAAGTAATATGTAACTTATGGCTTGTTACTCTTCTTTCTTTGGTAATTAAAAATGTGATTGTCCTGCTAACAAGTTATGTTACTTTTAGTTAATAAATATTTACATGACATTTGTCTGAACCAAGCGCGTACACAGCTTTTCCTGTGGGGGAAGGGGGGGGGGGGTGCACTTTAAGCTTGAGCGGACCTTAGGTTATCAGTCCTTAAAATATGATATCTAAACAATTATG
>JAOEHV020231034.1:0-12721 GCA_025447995.2 Isaurus tuberculatus | reverse complement strand
AAGAAATTCGCATGAATTGAGGTTTTCCACGAAATCGTTGACTTTTTCGTGCTTGATATGGGCTCTAAACCAATATTGTTGCCGAGCACAATCGGGATAGGCCTACCTGTCAGTACAGAAGACTCAAATGCTACTGGACCCGGCATTGACAGTCTAGCCTAAAAACGTATTTCAAACAAAACTGATTTTTTTTCCAGCGTTGCAGTTTGAGGGTTTTATGAATAAAAAGTATTAGAATAGTTTGACAGGCCTACTCTGCGAACAGAGCCACTAATTCTCCTTTTTCTCTCACTTTTTTCGGTGGGGATGAAACAGTGGCTCTGTTCGCACAGTAGACACGCCTAGCCCGCGACTGACATTTGGGACCAGGAATCCGTGTCCACGGTTAATAGATCTGGGTACGAAATACAAAATGGCGGCCAACAGTGGTTGTAGAAAACTTTTGGTGAAAAAAATGCCTTCCGAGCTAAGTAACAAAGACAAAGAAGACTTTCTAAAGTATTTTGGAGCACAAGATGTCATATGTATGGACCGAAGGAGTAAATTGGTAAGAAAAGTTTGTTTGGAGATCAGGAAAAGCGTGTGAAGGAATTGATGCTGATCTAGTCCTAGATTGAAGTAGTTGTGGAGCGATTAAACCTTCCAGATTTTTTCCTCTTGTAGCCGGATGCCGTCTTTGCAACTTTTCCTGATGAACTGTCAGCAAGCAAATCACTGTCAAGATTACATCAAATAGAGTTACTTGGAAGAAGACTGATTGTAGAGTATGCCAAACCTTCTCACGATAAACAAGCTTCTAAAGTTTGCCAAAGGTATTTTATAAAATCTAAACAGAATTTCAAGAGAACATTTATTAATTGCATACGTGGTAATAATTATTAGCATGTATAAAGTTTTTTCCTTGGGTGTTTAGCATTTCTATTTCTAAATACAGTCAACTCCCGATAACTCGAACCTTCAAGAGAAACTGAAAAAGGTTCAAGTTATCAGGAGTTCGCGTTATCGGGTGCTGAGAACAAACATTCAGAAATAAGGAACAATAGTATTTACTGTTTTTCTGTTCATACAAAGCATATCTCAAATACAGTAGTATTAGAGAAATCAACTGAAATTGGAACAATATTTCTAAAAGAATGCTATAGAAATTAGAACGAAAAAGACCTGATAATAAATTCAATAATACAATGCTTTGTTTGTCTTGTCAGGTACTGACAGAGGTGGTTCAAGTTATTGAGGGTAAAATTAGAAAAGGACCTGAGGAAAGAAAATTGCTTTGAATTAGCAGGGGTTTCAAATTGTCAAGGGTTCAAGTTATGGAGGGTAAAATTACTGAAAAATTTTTATGGAAGTCAAGGGTAAATCAAACATTGTTCGAGTTAGCACAAGGTTCAAGTTATTGGGAACTGACTGTATAGTTAAATATAATATATAGGTTTTGCACTCTTAAGTTAATTGCAGTAATGAAATGTTTGAATATAAAAAGTTTCCTAAAACACTTGTGAGTATCATAGGAAGTTCTCATCTTTTCTTCAGGACAAGTTTTAAGCAACATGTATTGACAGAAGAGGTTGAAGATAATGCAGTGAAAGAATCTTCAAATGAAACCAATCATATTATAGAAGGCAGTGAGTCAGCAAATGAGGAACGTAAGGCCAATGGAGGCATGAACCCTAAATTAGGGTAAGCGAAATTATTTCATAAACCCTGAGATAAGGGTTTGATACTATTTATTGTCAGTCAGTTTAAAATGTTTTTAGGCTACTCTGCAGCCTCTCTCCTTCATGAATTTCATCTAGAAATTTGTGAAACTGACATTTTAGCATTATAATTCATTAGAGCAAATGACATCAGCTTCACAGAATTCAAAAATTTGTAAATTTAGTTGACTTTATTACTTAATTGACCTTTGTTATAATATACTCAAACATCTTCTGAAAAATTTGTTATTTGTTTTGATTTTAGTTATAATTATGTATTTGTTCATAATAATTTTCTTAAATAAAAGTTATTCTCTGGTGCCACAGTATTTTAATCAAATCTTGTTTCATAGAATCCATTATCAGCCTAACAGAATTTTAAACTACCTTTATCCTCCACCATCACCAGAAGTTCTTTCTAATATTCTTAACACTCTCGCCTGTGTACCCAAACTATATGTTCAGGTGAGTCAGCTTTCATTGCCAAAACTATCCAGAAATTGTTTACGCATTGTATTTGAATCCTTGTGTCGATTTACTGTATGTCAACCTAACTTTTGGAAAACTCATGTTTATTTATTATTTTTTGTTAACAACATTCAAGCACTGAGTTTACTAAGATGATCAAGCTCTTCACTTGTTAACAACATTCAAGCACTGAGTTTACTAGATGATCAAGCTCTTCACTTGTTAACAACATTTAAGCACTGAGTTTACTAAGATGATCAAGCTCTTCACTTGTTAACAACATTTAAGCACTGAGTTTACTAAGATGATCAAGCTCTTCACTTGTTAACAACATTCAAGCACTGAGTTTACTAATATGATCAAGCTCTTCACTTGTCAGAAGTCACAAGGAATATTAATTAAGAATAACCAAATCATATTGACATATTGGTTATAGTCCAGATTTTAGTTAGAGATCTTATTGGTTGAATTGGCCAAGGGGTGTGGGGGTGGGAAGTGATTTGCACCAGGATGTATGAACTCCCCCTCCAAGAAAGGGGGACTATAATTTGTCATGGCTCAGACTCAAACTCAACTTATCACATGACCATAATAATTTATTGTGATCAAGGCTCCAGGTCATATATAATCTATACAGTTGCTCCATGTACTAATAAATTATAGTTTTGTAACTCTTTGCTTACATTTTTATTTACAAAAGAAACGGTCTAGAACTTGTCATTTAATCAAGCAATACAAGATGATTGTTTTTTTTTGAGAAACAAAGGAAACCAATTTTTTGCAGGTACTCCATCTAATGAATAAAATGAATCTTCCCTGTCCGTTTGGTGCTGTTTTCCCTACCCCTCCCCTGGTAAGTGCAGATAGTTTCCACTATTCAACTTGTCTAAGTACAAAACGTTGTTTTACAGTCTTCTAAGTGTACTATTAAAGACTATTTAACTGTTCCCACAGTAGGTTTGAAATCCTTCCACCCTTCCACTAGTATGTGCGCCATATAATATTCATATAAATTATGTATTAAACATTCCACATACTTATAAGTACATATTAGTGTGTCACTCCTCCCATGCTAAATACATGAATGGCCTACTTACCCTCCCTTGGTAAATACATTGTAAACCTGTCAACTCCCATTGGTAAGTATACAAACATACTAATCCTCCCCCTGGCCAGTAAATAAACAAACTTGCAGCTTCAGCTGTTAGTCTGTATGCCTTAGTACCACCAGTTCTTTTATGCTGTGTGAATATTTTTAATTTTAATGTCTGTAGTGAAATGCTTCTTGAATATTAGTACTTTATTAAAACATTTTAAATCAAGTTATACCTGTACTAAGAACAGTTTCAATGTTACAGGGTTTGTAAAGTCAAAAAAAAACCTAAAAAGTCCTAAAATTTCAAAAAAAAGTTTTAGGCCTAAAATGTCCTAAAAAATCTGCTTAGGTCCTAAAAGGTCCTCAAAAACAGGTATCATGATAACAGTAAATTGCAAATGCAACTGTATCAGTAACCGTATGATGTTATTCCTTGCAGAAACACTGAGATGCTCATAAAGTGGAAACCTTTTATTATCGACCAACACAGTCACTTATGATTATAAAATTAATATTACATTAATTCAATGAAAAACGGCATTGGAATTATGACTCTTCAGTAGCCCCAAGGCACTTGTTAATAGGTTCCTAAAACTTGGAAGTGCGTCGAACAGGTCCAAAAATTTGCAAAAAGTGGTCCTGCAAAGCCCTAAAATTTGAAATGAAATATTCCGTACAAACCCTGATGTTAGTTTTTGCTGTGCAAAGTACAATTTTCCGTTTCCACTATATTGTATGAAAACTCCATAAAAACCAATTTAAAAAAACACAACTTATCCTATCAAAGTTGGGTTTCTATTCCTTGTTTTGTGTGTCTATTCTGACTCTAAATAAGTTTAAATATTTTCTGGTTCATTTACAGCCAGGTCCTCAAGGAGAAACTAACAAGGTTGTTGAACCTGATGAAGACAGTGATAAGTTTCTCTCCAGTGAGGAATCAGAACTAGAAAGTGACGAGGAAGAAAGAGAGAGAAGGTTTTATGTCATTTGTGATTAAAGAAAATAATATTAAAAACTATTATTATTATCAATAGTAAAACAAAAATTTAATTCTTGGCAGTTGGGTCTATGAGAATAACAAGATATTTTTAATTTACTTATCTGTAAAAACAGGAACATTTTCTGCTACAGGTTCTCAAATCTAAGTATAACAGAAAATTGTCTGTTATTTATATATAAACTGTAGTTTAAAATGCCTCCTTAAATTTTAATAATTTGGTTTTTTTGTTTGCAGAGCTCAAGAAAAGGCAAGCATGGCAAAGAGAAAAAATTTGTCAAACTCTGATTCAAAGCAGCGCAAGCGCACTCGTCTACATATTAGTAATACATTACCAAAGAAAGTAAAAATTGCTGAGTCAAACCCAGTATCTGTTGAGAAAGTCTTTGATCATACAACTGGACAACAAACAAAGAAGATTGCATTCAAGCTTTCAGATGCTGTTTCCACTATATTTGATACAGGCGCATCTCATGAATCAGTTTCACAAGTTCCACCACCTAGGGGGGATGGGTTTGGCATCTTTGCACCTCCAGATTTGCAGATTACACCCCCTGAAAAGAGTGAGGATGATTGGTCTGCAGATGATGATGATGATAAAAATGAAGAAGTCATATCAAGTGAGGAAATCATGAGAAACCGAATGCCTGAAGAAGGTTTGCAGCAACTCAGTCAGAAAAAATATATTTATATGGTAGATACTTGTGATTTTATATGAGCTGTGTGAAGACCTTAAGTGAGCATAGATATCTTAATATGTGGTTTGACCGTATTTACTTTTCTGTTTGAATTCTAATTTTAGTTCAGTTCTTTAAAAACTTTTTGTGCTCAATCTTTTCAATAACAGCAACAGTTTTTTAACACTCAGACTTTGTACACAATTGAGATCAACAGACTGTCAGTAATGATTTGAAATAGTAAAAGCTAATGAAATCAAATGTCTTTTTTGCCAAAAAAAATATTGTCAAGTTGAAAATTAGTGTAGCTGTATCATTTCAATTTTAAATCTTTAGGGCATGTGTATAAGGTTCAAAAAGATTGTAGTTTTTGCCAGCTTACAGCCTTTACAATAATTTTTCAGAACGCAGTTCTCTATCAGCATTTAAGAAATATTCACCTGGGGAACCTTCATGTAGGCTTTATGTCAAGAATTTGGCAAAACAGGTTGAGGAAGAGGTAAGTAACTGACAAACTGAGCTGTAAATGTTTCAGATTAATTATGTAACTGAAATCAACACATGACTACAAATATAAATCTTTGTTGTTAAACTTGAAGGATGTATCAGCAAGTACTTCAGAATGGCAAAGAATTTCAATCTTTTAATAACTTTTTACCTTTAAGATGTGGTTCAAACATTTAGAGTGTGACAACTGTTGTCCTTTGAAAAAAATAATTGACAGTTATATGACACACCTCGTTATCACAACAAACATAAAGTTGTCAACTGTTCTAGTTGATTTTATGTTGTGTCAGACCAATTAAAAAAGAAATCAAACTTAGTTCAGCTTAGGTTTGCATTGGAAAATAACTATAAAATGCCCAAAAAGTCAAATGTTTTTGAACACTGCTGTTTTAGGATCTGCGATATATATTCAGCCGATATGTAAGAAAAAAATCTGCAGCAGAGAAGAACAGGTAAATTTATAACTAAATTAACTTAATGTATAACTCAAGAAAAAACTTTACAACGGAAATGGAACAACATGAAAATAAACAGTAGCATAAATCCAATCACATAAAACAACAAAAATGAAAATAGCCATTCTCAAGAAAATGAATCCCCTTTTTATGAAGTTTTTTAAATCAAGAACAAGAACATCTGTTTTCTTCATTGCAATGATATTGGTATCTTTTAGTTATATATGCGTTAGATGGTGAAAAATCATTTCACACTGAATAATTGTTATAAGGGTCACATCTATTACCAATGATTTGGCTGCAAATTGAGTCATTTCTTATTTAAACAATGCAAGGACACACTGTACTTTCATCTGCAAATTTGTTAAATTATATAATTTTGAAAATTAATGTACCATGTTTTATTTTCTTTTTAACTTTCATTGTAAGGGTTTGACATGACAAAGGGGTTTTTAATGAGAATTCTTCTTAAACAGTGCAGATATACCGAGCTGTACCAATCTAAAGGAAAATGCTTTTGATCAAAGAAAGAGACTCTTTATTCTTTTAATTTAAGTTGTGAAATTTTAGATCTATCGACCAATCAGTATTCAGCTTTTGAGCTGTTAGAGAAAACAGTGTCATTTTAAAGCATGTATGTCCACAGCTTTGACATAAGGTTGATGAAGGAAGGACGTATGAAAGGCCAAGCTTTCATCAGTCTACCAAGTGAAGGGAGAGCCAAAAGGGCTCTCAGAGAGATTCATGGCTACATACTTCATGGGAAACCTATGGTTATTGTATCCTTTTCAGTGGGATCAGTAGAGGAACTTTAGATGTCAAATTATTTACAAACAATAATTAATTTCAATTGATACCCAGTAATGGTAGTGGTAAAGTAGTTGTAGTTTTACAGAGTAATGGTAGAGTCAGTGTTGTAGTAGAAATACTTTCCTTGTTGGCAAACTTTACCTAAAGTAGAAATTGAAAATTCAAACTGTAAATTTAAGTATTTGGTTTCAAGCCTTAACTTAATCTAGCAATTTTCTCGGTCAAGTAAAGCGAAAGATTGAATACTGGTAAGTTACTTTTAATTTTTAAACACTTTAGACAATGTGATTTCCATATTGCACATGTTCAGGCTTACATATAAAGAGTTGAGTTAGACTCACGCCGAAAAAGTAGCTATTTAGAGGCTCGTAAAGCTAACGGAAACTACTTTTTAGATCATTTGTGCGTTATTCTGAAAGAGAAAAATTTACTTTCCATAATTTTCAGACAGTCGCAACAAATGAACATAATATTTTAAAGATAGGAAGAAACAGATCATGGAATGATTTAAACATATATATATATATTGTTAGCAGCATTTTCGGTAATTCTTAGTATTGCTTAACGATCAGAGGCGCTTGTTTTGAATGCTGGTGATCTGGGCTCAAATCCCCATCTAAGGTCACAATTGGACAAAGTTACCACGCTTTGTTAATAGCCAAATGGTTTGTCTACTATTCTTAATTGGAAGAGGGGTTTTTAAAAAGATGACTTGATATCCCCTTCAAAGAGTGGTAGTTAAGTTTTTTTTTATTTTTGTATTTATTTTCTTCCTTTCTGCAAATCATCCCAGTGAGTCAAGCAAAGACTCGTAATTTCACCAAAGCTTAACTTGATTTATCACTCTGGCCGCGCATACCTGTACAATGATGATTGTTTTTTTCTGTTTTTCTATTATTTTGTCAAGGTGACATGTGGTTTGGAACAAGGGGACTGGCGGTGTTTACTTTACGAATGCCATCGTTGTTAGAAGCCGTACGATATCGAGAAGCGTGTTAGTAAAACTCCAGAGAGCCATGTGTAGGTACCAAAGAGACAGTATCAAGATTCCTCTACATGAACTGTTGAGAAAGCGAGGATTTATTAATAAAGAAAAGCATATGCTTAAAACAGATAAATATTCTCGGAGATTTACCGATTTTTCGAAGGAAATCGTTGATGAGGTTCGCGCTTCGAGCAGTAACAATCGTACACAATTTGTCACTGAATCACATTTCTAAAAACGGTCACTCAAACTACCGTCAGGCGGGCCACACCAGAAAAGAATCACTCAACTCTTACAAACGAATCACAAACCTAATGAAAGGTTGTGGTTTAACACGAGTGTGAAATTGTCGGCTTCACTGCATGAGATATTCAACGTACCAGGAATGGAAAGAGAATCCAATTGTGTTACCTAGTTTTGTAGAGTGTTAGTAACTTTTCATTTTAGAAAATGTGATCGGTTAAAGATGACACATTTAAACCGCACCCCTCCCCGTAATTAATGCAAGTTCCGTCTATAGCCCTTACTGTCGGGAACCGAAGAAGTTGATTAATTAATAAAAATTTATATTTAGCTCAAGCGTGATAACGTGATACTGCTATAATTTACGTCACGAAAAGAGGCAAGGAAAGCGAGCACTTTAAAGGTGTGTAGAACATAATTTGCGTCACCAGAAAGGTGCAGCAGCAGGATTTACGTTTGTAAAAGAATGTAATCACTTAGTTTTAGTTTTATCATATTTGGAAATTTGAAAGCAAAAAATAAGCGTGGCAATCTGTATAAATATATGCGCGTTTTGTTCAATAAAGTCAGTGATTGAATGATAAGTCAACCCGAGTGAAATTTCTTCTCGGTTCTCGTGTGGGTTTAGACATTGTTGATTGTCAGTGATAGGAGGCAGTTTCCCACACGTGGCACCTCCGACGAAAACATTTCATAAAAGAATTACAGTATGGATATAGTAGAAGCAGAACTGCAAGCACAGTTGCAGCAACTCAAGCTCAACGCAGCAAAATGTGACACCATACTGGCCGAGGGTAACCCCCAAAGAATATTGCGACAAAAAGATGCCATAGCCCAGCTTGCAAAAGAAACAGATGACAAAAGACGACAAATTGAAGCTAAGAAAATAGGAGAGAAAATCGATTTAATCGAAGTAAGTGAGTGGAGCGAGACAATTGAAAAAGAAATAGCCATTGCAGACAAGCATGTCGAAGCCCTTGACAAGTGGCTGAGGTTAAAGGATAAACAGTTTCGCCTGAATGAGCACGACGCACAACAAGAACTTTTATCACGAGCTAGAGAAAAAGAATTGAACTATGAAAAAGAAAAACATGAACAAGAATTGCAGTACAAGCGGCAGGAAAAGTATGAGGAAGAACAACGCCGTATCAAACTGCCAAAGTTAAAAATCACTCCGTTCGACGGTGAGCGAGGAAATTGGCTGGCATTCTGGGGAAAGTTTGTAGCTGAAGTAGACGAGTCCCGAGCAGCGGCCGTGACAAAGTTTGCTTTCCTGAAAGAATTGTTATTACCAAAAGTTCGAATGGAAATTGACGGTTTGCCATTTACCGAAGAGGGGTATAAACTCGCAAAAGAAATTCTTGAAGAAGAGTATGGAAACCAGTCTGAGATATTAAATACTTATATCCAGAACATTTTAAAACTACCTGTTGTGTTAAGTTCTAACCCGCGGAAAATACAGGAATTCTACAAAACTTTGTTATACAACGTACAAAGCCTGGAAACATTAGGCAAATTGCAGGATGTTAAAGGAATGGTGCGATCAACAATAGATAAGCTTAAGGGAATCAAAGCTGAACTAGTGATCGGACAAGACAAGTGGCAGGACTGGGATTTCAAGCAATTAATCCAAGCCATAAAACGATGGAGAGAAATCCACGTTTCTGATACTCACGAAAATCCACACCAGACGCAGCCCAGATTTGGTAGCAAAGCACAGGCATTTAATACACAACAAAAGGGTTTATGTGTCTACTGTGATAGCAACGAGCACAGATCAACAGAATGTAGAACCGTGTGCAACCCGAAAGAGCGTAAACAAATTCTGGCACAAAAAAGATTGTGTTTCAACTGCACAGTGGGACGTCATAGAGCAAACAATTGTCCAAGCAAAAGCACGTGCCGGAAGTGTAGCAGACGACATCACACGTCAATCTGCGAGAGCGGCTCGAAAGAAGCCGAAAACCAGCCATCTGATAACATGATGACAGCTGCGGTAAAGAGTGAAGGAATACTACCTGTCATTGTTGTAAAAGTTAATGGAATTCAATTACGTGCCTTGATAGACTCTGGTGCAGGAAGCTCTTATGCCTCCAGCACAATAATTAATTTGCTTAAGTTAAAACCCTATGAGAGTTCTACAAAACGTGTCAACATGCTGCTGACAAGCAAAGTTGCGAGGTTTGAAAAATACCGAGCGAATGTCCAAGCTTTAGACTCGGATTATAAGATTAATGTCGATTTGACCAAAGTCGACACGCGTGAACTGTTGTCAATTGACAATCCTCATTATGATAATCTCATCCGGAAGTATCAACATTTGAAACCTGTCAACATGCACGATAACTACACAAAGGCTTCTCTTCCAGTGCACTTGGTATTAGGAAGCGGGGAATATGCGCGGATAAAAACAAGTTCCAAGCCACTCGTCGGGAAAGAATGGGAACCAGTTGCAGAAAAAACCAAACTTGGATGGTTCATCATGAGTCCTGGCGTAGAGATTGACAGCTCTCTACTCTTTGCTCAAACATCTCAGCCAGACTACGAGGAACTTTGTCGCTTAGATGTGTTGGGTTTGGCAGACCGAGCAGAGCACGACCAATCCAGTGTTTTTGCAGAGTTTAAAGAACAACTGCGCCGATCGCCACAAGGGTGGTACGAAACCGGACTCCCCTGGCGGGCCATACACCCACCTTTACCAAATAATAAACAAGGGAGTCTAAGGCGCCTAGACAGCCTCAACAAACGTCTTAAACGACAAGGCCTTACAGAGGATTATGAGCAGATAATTCGTGAGCAGTTGAAGGAGGATATAATTGAGCCAGCCCCTGAGGAGCCAAACGGTAAGGAATTTTACATTCCTCACAAACCTGTTGTCCGTGAAACTGCAGAAACCACAAAGCTGCGGATTGTCTACGACGCTTCAGCCAAGGCAAGCCCAACAGCACCTTCTTTAAATGACTGTTTGAACCCTGGGCCACCACTACAGAACAAGTTATGGGATGTTCTTGTACACCAGCGTGCTTATCCACTTGCATTGTGTGCGGATATTAAAAAGGCATTTTTACAAATTCGCGTAGCGAAAGAGGAGCGTGATGCCCTACGTTTTCATTGGCGGAGTAACGAACACTCCAAATTGGAGACTTTCAGATTTACAAGAGTCTTGTTCGGAATGACATCTAGCCCTTTTCTTTTGGGCGGCGTAATTGACCAACATTTAGAGACTTGGGCTAAATCTATGCCCATTGCAGTAGAGGAGCTGAGAAACAGTTTGTATATTGATGATGTGCTGATGGGAGGAATAGATCTAAAACAAGCTAGACAACGCAAGCAAGAGGCCATTAAAATATTCAACGATGCAAAGTTTACTCTTCACAAGTGGCACTCTAACATTGCTGAACTCGAGGATTGCAGTGCCACAATTGACGATGACCTGACTTATGCAAAACAACAACTGGGAGCAGTACCAAGTGAAACCAAACTGCTCGGCCTGCGTTGGAACAAGGAAAGAGATACCCTAAGTGTCTCCTTTCCCACGGAGGAGACCCCCCTGACCAAAAGAGGAGTTTTAAGTCAACTCGCAAAGATCTACGACCCTATTGGAGTGGCTGCGCCCTTGACGCTGTGTGGCAAGATAATCTACCGTGACGTATGCAGAGAAAAAACAGCATGGGATGCCCCTCTAAGCCCAAAACAGAGTCAACATTGGAACAAATGGAAACAAATTATTCCAACAGAAGTGACTGTACCGAGAGCAGTAGTCCCGTTTCAGCAACCAGTGATTGAGGCAGAACTGCATGCCTTTGGAGATGCAAGTACCCAAGGAGTTGGAGCTGCTGTTTACGCCGTTGTCCGACAACAGAACGGAGTGACACAACGCCTCGTTGCTGCCAAGAGTCGACTAGCCAAGCAAGATCTGACGGTCCCCAGGCTGGAGCTGGTTGCAGCACACATGGCCACCAACCTAGTTATGAATGCTAAGAACGCATTTAGCAGTCTGCCTATAACTGCTGTTTACGGCTGGTTGGATAGTACCGTTGCCTTACACTGGATCCAAGGTGGAGGTGAGTACAAACAGTTTGTGTCAAACCGTGTCGCCAAGATTTGCAAGCATCGAGAGATCCAATGGCGGCACGTTCCAACTGATGAGAACCCAGCGGACCTCGCCAGCCGGGGGGGTCCACTCACAGAACTGTGGAGAACTGGACCTGAGTGGCTACCAGACCACCAAAAATGGCCACCCAATCCAGCAACCCAACCCTCTGAAGAATCTCGGAGGGAAGCAAAGCTCATTAAAGAAGTTCTAGCAGTTGCAAACGATCTACCTGTAACTGAACCGACCAAGAGGGAGCAGATCCTAACCAAGCACTCATTGAAAAGGAGCTTGCGCATCATGTGTTGGGTGAGTAGATTCATTTACAATTGCAGAAATCCTGAAGAACGAGAAATGGGGCCAATCCAGTTCAAGGAAATCGAGGCTGAAGAGAACGAATATGTGAGGGAAGCACAAAAAGCATTAGATCCCCACACATACACCAAATATGCTGATCTGAACTTAGAAAAGGACGGCCGAGATCTGCTAGTGTGTCGAGGTCGTATCGTCGGTATGCACCCCCTGTTTGTTCCCAAGTCAACCCTGCTGGCAGTTAAGATTGTACAGAGAGCCCACCATCTCACCCTACATGGGGGAGTGGCACTTACCATGGCCAAAGTAAGACTTAAGTACTGGATACCACAGCTTCGTAGAATGGCAAAGAGAGTGAGGAGTGACTGTATGGGATGCCGC
>JAOEHV020230940.1:0-12723 GCA_025447995.2 Isaurus tuberculatus | reverse complement strand
GCTGAAATCGCCAAAAAATTAAGAACAATGAGGCTCAGCAAAATTTACTGGTTCTTATAAAAAAAAAGCGTGTACTACGTAAAAAGAAGCTTGTTAGTGAACCAACATGAGTAGGACGATTAGGAGCTCGGAATAAGTCAGAATTTGCAACAGTAGAGAGCTGTTTTGTTCTTTGTATTTCTACATTTCACTGATAGATCTTCACAGATCCTACGTAGCACGGCATTTCGTACACGCAGTACAGTCTTTATAATTTCATTTCTTAAAGTTAGCCCATAGCCTCATTATATTGTTAAAAGGTAGATTTAAGGGGCAATACTTCCTACTAACGTGACCTTAGTGCCTTTTTTAGTGGCTTCAAGTACTTAGCTCTAACACGCATGTGCTATTAAGGTTTGTAATTTTTTTCAATTCATGTCCCACAACCATTACACTTTTACTGTTCGTGATAAAATGTTGAACTGATAGGAGCGCTGGTGTGCTGTAGTCAAAGGCTGAAAAGACTGGAAAGGATATATAACATGTACTTTTAAAACCTTGAAGACAGCTCAACCTTATTATTAGACCTTATTAGTTTTAATGTTGTTATTTTGTACTTTATAACATGTTTTATACCAATTATAATTAGCTTCTATGATATATTGTTATAAAAAAATTAACTATTACCGTTTGTCTACTCAAATATTTCTCCAATCTTATAGCATCTTTTGCTGGTTGTACTGTCAAAGTTCTATTTTTGTCGGTGTTCCAGGCTTAAATGTTTTCATTATTTGTCGGTAACGCTTTTATTGTTGTTAATAGCTAACGGAGTTTTATTGGAGTTATTGTCATTAGCGTTTGGAGTCCTGTTTTCTTCAATGTCACTGCTGGTTGTTCGTTTCCACAAGCAGTCAGAGAAGCCTACCTTTATGCAGAAGATCAGCAAACTTCACTGCTGTCTTTAGCGCTTGTAGAGCCTTTGATACTGTTAACGTTTTGTGTGATCCAGGCAGCGGAATCTTGGAGATTGCTTTCAAAGATCCATTTAGTGTTTTATTCATTGTCATAATATGTTGGTACAAAGATTGAAACTGCAATGAAGGATAGTCTTTAGCAATGGATAAAGCTCCACTACTCTCATCAGCAATAAAACCGGAACCTAAAGACTTCACGTTCTCGGAAACATGAAAAGCCGAGTCAACAATTTTTTTCTTTGCAAGCAACTGCCTCCTTGAGTTCTGTAAACTAGCTTTAGAAAACTCAGTTGAACTATTAAGCAAACTATAAGCGCTTTTGACCCTCTCTAAATGTTTGCTTTCTCTATTAATATTTTTGGTGTTGTAACGAGGCAAGTTAATTGCGTCCCTGTTTAGACCAAGTGCTAAGTCGTTTTCAAGTGTCCTTCCATGTTTTGATGGAGCCAAGTTAGAATAACGATCCCCGGTCGGTAAGTGAGGATTAACTTGAAAAGGCCAAGTCTTGCTGGTAACTTTTCTCGATATCAGTGCGTTATAAGCTTTGTGTATCTGATCTTCCAGAGCAGCTTCTTTGGACACGTCTTGATTTTTCCCATCAGAAATTTGTTGTTTCCCTCTGTCAGATGTTTGTCCGTAAAAAATCTTTCTAGAATATGCGTTCCGCTCTGGCACTGAAGTTGATATAGTGACTCCACAAAAAGAAGTTCCAGAGGGAGGAAATAAGTATCATTATTCAAATAACAAGATGTGAATTTAAAACTTTGGTTTGGACTACCAAATTGGGGGAGTGAGTAATCGTGTGCTAGAAGGGTGTTAGATGGTGCTTGGGCAGTCTTTCTACCCAATATGCAAGGCCAATGGTTTGAAGCCATCGCATTTGTAAGTTTTTGTAGCTCGCCGAGCTTTTTATTTATACAAAGTTTATGTTTTTGACCAGTGATTTTTAAATGCAATATATGCACACATGCAAAATTCAATTAGCAATTTTTTTAGGATTTGCCAGCGAAACAGTTTCCCAAAAAGAACTTTATTACTTTGTTAGGAACTTAACTTGAGAATATAAGAAACTGCTGTTATTTCCGATGACTTCTAACAAAAACTTGCAGTAACTTTGGCTAAAAACCGGTGTTTGCCATTTAGGTCATCTATCATGAAACCCAAACCAAAAAAGCGGAACAAAACATTCACTTACCATCTTTCAAAGGCATAGAAGAAATTCCTCTAAAATCCAAACACACAACTAATAAAACAAGTAAAAGGGCAAGATGTATAAAACTTCTGTTTGCCATGATCCTAAGGGAGAAGTTTGACTGCTGTGTCGGATTGGAAGATCTTCTCCTGCACGTGAAGAGAAAATTTAGTTAACATATACAGCGCTAACAATGGATCTTTTTTATAGGCTATTCATGATTAAATTTTTTGTTCAGTTGTTTGTCAACTTATGACTTTTGTTTTCTGGATAGTCGATTGGTAAAGAAACAGAATCAAATAGAGAAAAATTAAAGTTTATTGGCCCGTGTAACTGAGAGCAGGTTAAACTGACAATGCTAGCACCTCTTGAATGCGCCATTCCAAGGTTCTAGCCCTAGGTGAGCCATTGGACTAATAAGAACACTCACCGTTTAGTTTTAACGCAAACTGTAACAAAAAAAATGCTCCAAAAAGTTGTTTCTTGTCGAGAAAACTTAATATAAACCACAAGATTTCAAAAACAGGTCGAGTGCCCAAATTAGTTGCTTTTGCTGGTGTTTGCATAAATGCTTAATTGATTACTTCATTGGGGAGACATGTACTCTACCTTTCCTTGCTATAATCTTCTCATATTATATTGAAATTATAATCTCTACTGTTAGTTTTTGTTTTTAGCAAATCTCCAGTTTCATGGGTATACGGTTTAAACAAAAGTAATCCATTAACAGAAATATACATTTTGGTAAAAGTTTTTCGTGCGTTGGCGCTGTCAACCGATCAGGACTCAACTGTCTACACAGTTTACTAAAATCTATGTTTTGTTTTTCGTGCTTTGATGGTTTCGTTTGTGTTGGTCCATTGAATTTATTTACCGCGGTCAATTGCTTTTGATTATTTTGACGAAGTGTGACCGTCAAGGTTAGCTAAATCCTTTTACGAACCTAGTGGCCCATGGGGCCTGCCCTTATCTCCGGTTTCTGTAGTGTTAAGCGGATGGGAGTCTCTGACTCCCCCTGGACGGGACACTAATCCGTCGCAGGTTAGCTCCCAGCCGAAGCTGGTACTCATTTACTGACCTCGAAAGGATGGAGGGCTGAGTAAGCTTTGGCGGAAAAAAGGTCATACAAATTTTCGGTAGAGCCGAGAAATCGAACCTGGGACCTTATGGTTGGAAGGCACAGATCTTACCAACTGCGCCAACCACGCCGCCAGGTCAAGTCAGGGTTAAGCAAAGTGATAAACTGTGCCAATGTTATCCTTGATCCATGAAAACGCAGATCAAAAATTAAGTTCTTTGTTTATATAAATGCAAACAGCGATCGGGCTATTTTTAAAACTGAATTTCAAAGTGCAAGCAACATCAAATTGACTTATTGCCATCAGAAAAAAAGGCGTATTTATCGATTTTACTATTGAAAATAAATTTTGTGCAAGTTTTCGCATTCAAATCAAGCATCAAAAAGTCAAACTAGTAACCATTCTCCTCCGCGGTCCGTGACGTAATAAAATGACTTGTAGCTAAAGCAACAACATTTTAGTAAAATCTTTGGGTACTTCAGTGCATTGCAGTTTATTTTTTCGGATTTTTGTAATGTAATTTTAGAATTTTTGAATTTTCGAAGTTTTGATTTTTGATTTTTTTTTTTTTTTGGGGGGGGGGGGGCTTGCAAGCTTCGAAAGAGGAATCGTGTAAGCCATGTTGTGACGTCATGCATATTAAAATATGGAAAATTTAAAAAAAAAATCGTTCTTCGTCGCTTACAAAGTCGCGTTCACATTTGACACCCACAAATATAACGAGGCAAAATCAAATTTTCGCGGTGCTTGCATTTTAACAAAATCAGCAACAGATCTAGGGCTGTAAATATCCTTATTTTACTTATATCTCCAGCAGCAGAAAAGCCATACACTGGCTGAAAGTTATGACTCAAACACAATTATGAAGTTAAAGGCTCCGTGTCACCAGTGCCAAGGATGTGCAACTTGTTTTTGTTAAAAAAGTTCGTGAGAAAAATCAGTAATTTTTTAACTTAGGGCCTATGCCACAGTTGAAAAATTGTATCCAATTTCAGTTTCAAAGTTCTTGTGAAACCTCCTCCATGGGCCTTCAGGTTCACATTCCAAGTTAATACAGGGTTCAAAAGTTGAGGATCTTAGATTGTCCGCTACAGCGGCTCACATATATTTCAAACATTAATAAATGCCCTCAGTGAAACAGACAAACCACAACACCGGGATTACTACCCTGCTCTTTTCAACAAGTGTGTTGGGAGACTGAACCTACGGTTTAACGCCTTTACCCGAGAAAACGCGAAAGTCTTACCATTTACGGATGTTAGAACAAAGGCATCACCTTCTCCTCAATTATTTTATGACCCTGAATGTTGGTCCGGCCGGGGATCGAACCTGGTACTTTACCAAGTAGGCTAACAAGGCGGAGGTTATCCATATACTTTATTGAGCAAGCGATAAAGAACATTGTGATGACCAATCTAGTCAACCTAAACATGACAGGGGGGCAAAAGATAAACACGGGGAGAAGCGGTATACAAAGGAAAATATAAAAAAGGTCCATTGTGGACTAATTTATCTCTTCACACAGAGGTTTATCAAGAATGGGAGGGAAAACGTGAATATTTCGATTTTAAAAACTTCACTGGTTTAGCATGCTTTGTGGTGACAAATGTAGACAACTATACGCCCTCATTCCGTGTTTGCGTCTCGTTTGACAATGAAATTGAAGTCGGACTGAGTCGAAGAGAGGAACGTCGAAAGCTTGTTAATTTTTACAATAATATAAATTGGAACTGTTATGTATTTCTTTTGCTGTGGTAACAGCAAACTAGTAAAATCAGTTATGTCGCTTTTTTGTTTCGCTTGATACGATTCTTCAACGACTTTGACTTTTAGAGCTGGATTTCGTCCACAACAAATACAACAAAACATGCGTCGCGGAGAGGATTTGTTTTTTGCGCGCCCGCGCTTTTGAGGTATCAAACAACCAGCGGTTATTAGTCACACTGAGCCTTTACCAGATAATTTACATGATTCATACCTCAGTCTGTGTATATCGCACGTTTCCGGTCAAACTCTTTATATTTCTATTACGCTATCTTCTGGGCGATCGCTCAATATATGAGTTGCTTCAATCTTCAGTTATAATCGCATGCACGATAAACTTCTTCTACTTTAGAAGATACATCTGTTCCACGTAATGTAGATGCTGTCAGTTACATTTGGTGTATTTGATTGTACATGTAGGCAGCCATCTTCTTGTACAACACTCATGACACACAATATTGACGAGGAGCAATTTTAGACTAATGTTAAAATGTAATTTTCCAAAGTAATTCAAAACATGAGATACGCCAGCCAGAATAGACTAGACAGACCGGTCTATGCAGTCTCCTAGACGCTTAATACAAAAAGCTGAAATTGATAACAAGGAGTCAGAGTTTTTAAGAAATCTGATAGAGAGCGTTTTTGAAGTTTAACTCTTAAAGTAATTTTTTTAATTGAACATAGCAGTAGAAATACTTATAAAACTACGCATACAGTATATAAACTATAATAAAAAAACTATACAATACTATACTATACTAATAATATAATAATACAAAACAAACACTACTGTACTAAACTTTAGACTATAAAAATTTCCAAACAGTATAGATACATAAGCATAATGAGCCTATAAAGCAACAATAAAAAATAATAATGGAAGCTTTTGGCACCATTCGATGTGTTTTTCAATGTGTGTTTTTAATACATTTTCCCGTCGCAAAATATAAACATTACTTTAAAACACACTTGCGTCCCCAAACAATATACGAAAATTTCTTATTCTTTGATCAAATCTGTTGGGTAAGAAATAAAAAACAAATATACCTTTTTATAACATGATCTACTTTATCATATTTGAAACCACAATTTCCTTTTTGCCTTCATTAAACAAAGATTAAATAATGACCAGTGAATTGGTGCATTTTTATAATTATCGTAATTTTTGGCAGAAACTCATCACAACATTACACATAAGTTTTTCATTTATTCATTTGAATATTTCTTATGTTTATTGTAAACTCATTCTTTAAAAAAATTAATATTCAGATGGAAAAAAACTGGTTCAAATATAAATAAAGATGCCTGTGGTTGCAGTTTTGAAAGTTTTTTAGTTGAAAGCGCCTGAGTTATTGCTATTAATGAAATGTTAAAACAGCGACTATTTAACAAGCCCGAAAAAAAGACACGAAAAAGTATTTGATAAGAAACAGGGAAAGCGGCATATCAATTTTTTTTTTGTTAGATTTAAATGAGCTATTCCTTGACAGATGTTCGTCTAAGCTGTGTATCGAGTCGTCCCAGGATCCTTTGCTCCGGCTTCGGATATTGGCGTCGTCGCCAAGTATCGCAAGGGTAGAAAAGAAAATGCACGAATAGATTAAAAACGATTCAATTGACGTTATCTTGCGTCAAAACAGTCTCAGTAATGGCGGACAGAGTTGATCGAGTAACAGGAGGATATGAAGCTGAGTTTTTGATTCCGCTACCAGAGGAATATGAATGTCCAATTTGCCAATTAGCTTTTCGAGATCCCATGCAAATTGAGGAGTGTGGACATCGTTTTTGCCACTCCTGCCTACAAGAACTAAAGCGACGGTAAACGCAATGATCTTTTGTATATATTATAAAAACGAAGTTCCACTCCCACTTAGCAGTTGATAAACTCGAGCTTACTACACAGCTTTAAAAACAGGATTTTTAAAATCTCAACCGAACCATGAAAATGATTCCCTTTTAATCTCGCACGACAATGTAGATTTACACAAGAAGAAAATATTTAATATTTTTTTTCGGCATACAGGCAGTTTTACTTTACTGAAAAAACAAAATTATGTTGAATTCAAACATTCTGTTCCGCCACCAGCGTTCAATGTTCAACGTTTTTAAAATATTCGTGTTTTCTTAATTTCAGACAGGGAAGTCCAACTTTATGCCCTCTTGATCGAACACCAATCTCAAAGGTAAGCAATCGTGTCAAAAGATTATACTTGCCCAAACTAATCTAAAAATAATATTCAAAATAAATTTGAATGGCCGAATCTTTCTAACATATATTTTTAGATATAGATTGTCCAACAAAGTTTTTTGTGATATTGGAATATTTCCAAGGTTAAATGAAAATTTTAACTAGGGCATAGCAAATAAAAATCTGCTCTTCCTCGGTGAATCAACAACTTCGTGTTTAATCTTTTTTTAAAAAAAGGTTATCTACTCCAAACCGCATCATAAACTATGAATTGCTGAATGTGGTGATGTCTTTGTGAACGAAATTTTTAAAAAATTCTAATATTTGTTGATAGTTCTCGTTTTCACTTTTTGTTTCCATGGACGGTAGTTACAATATTTAAGAATGGATTTTGAAACAGATAAAAATATTAATCGTGCTCCACTCAATTTAAAATGGATTCGCTTTGGCTAACATTTTAGTGCTGGCCACCAGCACATGACGGTCGTGCATGTATAACTCTTTTATCTCAATGGTTAACTTTTGGTATTACGAAAACACGCTTTCCAAAAATTATAAATTCAACCATGTCTCAAACTCAGGTTGCCTTATCTTATTCATGAATAAAATCAGTCGAAACGAAAGTATATACAGTTTGCAAAACGTATGGAAAATGAAATTTATCTTTATGAAAGTAGTTTTTTACACCTAGTCTTTTCGTTTTATTATTTTATTACAGCTGTTTCGCGACAAGGCAGCAGAAAGATCAATTTTAAGCCTGAGTGTAAAATGCATCAACTGGAAAAGAAAATGCGAGTGGACCGGAGACTTAAGTTGTGTAGAGGTGACCAAAACATTTTTATTTCAATCGCGTATAAATTTATTTTTATCTTTCAAATTTCTTGTGAACTTAAACTGATCAAATCTATCTATATACACATCTTTTTCTTGGATGAAATTTGCATATTGAGAGTTATCGTTCACATTTGAGTAGCCGACATTTGCCAGCGAAAACTTCTAAAGTAAAGAAGCGAGAAAGCAAAAGAAAAGGATATATCTTCAAAAGATATAAATTTTTATCAAACTTCAAAATACAGAGGTAAATCTTGAATCATGCAGAAAAAATTGTTTTTCAGTTTTGATTATCCGTATATGGTTTACGGGTTTTGATAAAGCATAATTTCAACTGTGTTTACATGTCGCTGTCGCTTTTCAATGCACACCGTATTAGTCAATATTGTTTATTGCTTAGCATGAGAAAAAGTTTTCCTTTCATTGCCATGTCGAATTTATTATTTCTTGAGCTTCTCTATAAGCAATCCGTTGCCAGACTACGAAGCTTTCTGATTTAAAACACCTGCTACATCGCGCAGGTTCCCCGCGGGATTCCTTTAGATCGTGCGAGTTTTGTCTTCAAAGAAATCCAACGCTTTAATTGGCATTGCAGAAGAAGTTTCTTAAAACTCTAAAAAAAATTACCTAAAAATTACAAATACATAGACTAAATCTTATTAAGCATTACCATTTTAGATTAGTTAGGGCACAATGTTGAAACTATTAATGTCAGAATTCAAGGAAGTTGGGTTAAGTTGAAAAACGTCACGCTCTCTTTACTCTAGCGTAAAATGAACAAGGGCGAGTCTAAAGAAAGCGCGTTTTGCTGTTGCAGGAACATACAAAGAATTGTATGTACGAGGACGTTCATTGTACAAATCTAGAGTGTGGCGAAGTGGTACCCAGGCGCACCCTACAATACCACCTGCTATCCAAGTGTAAATGGAGGGTAGTGACGTGCCATTATTGCTCCGAGATGTACACCTATAAAGATGGAAAGGTATGCAAACGATTTCAGAATAGTTGCAGTTTATAAAAGGCTTTCGCCTAGAGGCCTATGGGGCCGGTGCTTATCTACGGTTTCTGTAGTGTTAAGCGAATGAGAGTCATTGACTCCCCCTGGACGGGACACTAATCCATCGCAGGTTAGCTCCCAGCCGAAGCTGGTACTCATTTGACGACCTCGTAAGGATGGAAAGTAGAATAAGTTTTGGTGGAAAAGAAGGTCACACAAATGTTCAAATTTCATTAGAGCCGAGGAATCGAACCTGGGACCTTGTGTTTGGAAGTTAGGGATCTAACCACGCCGCCGTTAAATGAAAACTTATTACTATCTATTTTGGACGAGATTCAATCTGACCTAAACAACAGCTTTTAATTAGCCTAGTGGTATTGCAATGGGGAATGCAATATTAAGAGTGAATAATATAAAACATTACGCTCACATTTTATCTAAATTTCTTATATAAAGTAGAAGACGTATTGTTTTAAAATGACTCACAGTGCGAACAAAACAGCCAAACAGTACGTTTTATTGATGTACAGTACTAGTAATGTTACGTACGATAGTGCAGTATTATCGTTTTTCACCGGTGTGTGTCATGACCTAACAATTTTGTGAAGAGAGTGATTTCTCACTATAAAACTACAGCTCTGCGCGTGTTTGTATACAGCTGTTCTAAAACAATAGAAAATTCTTCAAGCTTATTGTCCCTGCAGGGGTTTTGGCCCAGAAGGCCAAAAACCCGAGGAGGCACCCTAGAAGCCCCCGCGTATAGAGAGAGTCTTGACAACAAAAACCTGGAAAAATCTCGGTTTTTGAGAACAGGGCTTGCAAAGGATTGCCAAAAAGTTTGCAAAGGATTGCCGAGTCTTTGCATTACCACAAGCGCACGCGCAAACTGTTGCCAAGACTGTCAGATAACAAAAAAATTGTTTGAAAACATAGAAAAACAGAAACTCCCTGTACAAAGCTTTACTTCAGAAAATATTTTACAATCCAAATTATAAAAAGGCGGGGGTAGCTTTAGTGAGAACTATTTCTAGTTTTTTTTCTATACTTGGGATACAAGTCTTTTTCTTAAAAATATGATTAAGTATAGTTCAGGTAGAGAATAAATTGCATCTTGTTTAGAAACCTTTCGACGCGTCAACCATTTATGGGAGGATGTGCAGAACCTATCTTGTGTATCTAATTTCTGATGATGAAATTACGAAGCACTTTCACTGCCTCAGTAGCTTTCAATGGAATAATTAGCTTTGGCTCGAATGTGGAACCATCATCTTCCGAGTCATTTGACATTTATATCTAACACCAAGATGGATTTTACGTTTTGCCGTTTGAGTTTGTTATATTAAGAAAATCCATAAATTTGGGTTTTTTATTCCGAGGTCGAATTTGTTCAATTCATTTTACTGTAAGTTTGGCAGGGCAGAAAACTTACTTCTTTATACTGAGAAATTGGGTTAGGTTCGTTTAGTCAAGGTTTCACTAAATCGTGTTTTGTGAACTTTGCAAAAGCGGGATTCGATGATACACGTTAACACATTTTAAGCCGCTAAAAAGAAATACGATACGATCCAGTAAGAGTTTTTGTGAAAAAACAACCATTTGTGTCGATTACAACACACCTAAGATACTGTTTTTGCCGGTTCACGCGATTATTCGCTATCACAGCGCTTTACGCTCACGCTCGCCGACCACTGTGGAATTTCGATTCGGTTTTAGTTATTCAGCAAGATTTGTTGCTCTCTCAGTCCATAAAAATTGAGCTTTGCGAAATTTGGACTTGAAATGTTTCTCATAGTTTACTGTTTCATAACTAAAAATTACGCACTGCAAAACTTAAGAAGAAAAAATTTCTTTTTAGCTAGTAACCTGTAAAACAGAGCGACACTTGGATATGTGCACAGGAATTCATACCGTATTTACTCGATTAAGCGCCGCCCCCGAATAAGCGCCGCACCAGTGAGACCAAAAATTAAATAAGCGCCGCACCAGTGAGACCATAAATTCACTAAGCGCCGTCCCCGAATAAGCGCCGCACCAGTGAGACCAGAAATTCAATAAGCGCCGCCCCCGAATAAGCGCCGCACCCCAGCGGCCGATGTGGTGCTAATTGCAAACATGTAGACCATTTTAACTGACGGATATAAAAGAAAAAGAACAGACAGACTATTTTGCTATTTGAATTTCCAATTGTTGATGTTGTATTTGCTATTTCATTGATCTCCATGTAAATTTGCAAAATAAATTCTCATTACAGGAGAAAACTTGTCACCTCTTTTGCATTGCAAAAGCTCGTGTTTCAAATAAGCGCCACCTTCGAATAAGACCGCACCAAAAAATACGAAAGTTAAATAAACGCCGCGGCGCTTAATCAAGTAAATATGGTAATTCAAATTTATTAAATGTAAGGAATTTCGTACAATTCGACACAAATGAAGTACTTCTTAAAAATTTCTAAATGAGAAAATTTGTTTTTGTTTAAGAAGCCTGGAATATTTTTACTGACAAAAACAAATTTGAGCTATAAAAAGACGAGCCTTCCGCTTCTAGCGTGTTTCTCCTTGCAATCGAGAGAAAGTCAGGCCGTACGCAGGAATTTTGCGGGGGTGGGGGGTGCGAACAAAAGTTTTAGGGACCAATTCCCCCCCCTAACCCTCGGATACATTTTCCTTTCCTTAAAAAAGCTTGGAAAAGTAAGAGAAAAAAGTTCTTTGTGCTGGAAACATTGTTTTCATAAGCAAATATGTTTCATCGTTATCTCAAGGTTAATGAAAATGTGAGCTCACGGTGGAATCTAGAACGCCGAACTTATTGTATCTAACATATATATCTATTCATTACTTTTACATTCGAGTGGACTTTTGCGCACCTTTACGGCCGTTTTTTTTTTGGGGGGGGTGCATGTGCACCCCGCGCACCCCCCCCCACCTTCGTACGGGCCTGAAAGTAAAACTTGCTACCGAATCCAATGACGCAAGCGAGTAAAGTACAATGAGGGCATTGACATTACAATTTCTAAAATGTAAAGAAACAGTTATAAACTATAATCTCTAAATTAACAGGAAAGAACTAAATGTAAGGAAAACTTTGCAAAGTTTTCCTTACATTTATGTTCTTTTTATTTGACCACGAAAGCGGTTTCTTCGAATGCCTAATTTCATGGTTCAATTTCCGTTAGAAAACAGACCGCCCAACCGTAGCACAAAGATTTCACATTGCACATGTCCACTTAGATATTCGGGGTTTAGCTCGGCCTTAAGGGGCGCGACCGTAACTACTTTCTTAGGAACATCTACAATACAAAATGTCATCAATATATGATTATGTTGCAACGAAAAGTTAAACACGCAAATCGAAACTGTAGGAAAAATTCAGGACAACTTCCTAAGTTTTGTTTCCTAATGTCAAGTGATTGGAAAGTAAGATTGGGCCTTGTGTGATTTGTACATAAACAAGATTAGTCTTGCAGGAATTAGATATCTCAACCGGTGACAAACTAACTGGGAGAAGTACTTTCGTATGCTCGAGTTTATAATAATAATAATAATAATCTTTATCATTTATATTGCGCATATTCAATGAAATAATCATATGCGCATTTTACCACTCGAAGGTGTACGGAGACTCTTTCACGTGACAGACAAACACACACACAAACACAGAAGTCTCCGAGGGCCTACGGTTTAACGTCCTTATCCGAGAAGACGCGAAAGTCTAACCATTTG
>JAOEHV020230843.1:0-12724 GCA_025447995.2 Isaurus tuberculatus | reverse complement strand
GGTTACACAGTCAAGTAATGACTGACGCACATGAACTCACTAACAGCATCACGCTGTCACATTAATGCATATCAAGACGCGGCGAACTAACTTCCTAAGTGAGTATATTAAAGATGAACAATAATGACAAGATATTAAAGACAAGGAGAAACTCGGAAAAAATCAGAGCCCCGATTTTTTATCAAATATGTTATTTTTGTTTCTGAAATATGGTTCATTGTCTACGGAAACAAACCACACTGCCTCCGTGTGTCCCGTCCAGGGGTATTCAATGACTCTCATCCGCTTAACACTACGGAAAACAGAGATATAAGCGCCGGCCCCATGGGCCAATAGGCTCAGAAAAGGATTTAGCAGTTTTGATGCTCGATTAGAAGACTACAAGAAATGTCTTAACTTGCATGATTGATATACAGTTCCATTCTCTTTTGATTATCATCTCGCTGACCAACTTTTTTCAAGCTGATAAACTACCCATTAGAGGGGCACTGCTGTGGTACTTCCGACCAGACCGAAGGGAGATTCACCACTACTTTGTTTTTATCATCCCCTTTGACCAATAATGGTGCTGATGAACCAGTTGGAGCAAGAGGCTTTTGAAAGGGAATCGGGGAAACTGCAGGGGACGTCTCGGCTAATGTGAATTGGTAAGAGGCGTCCACAGCCACGGGTTCTTGAAAATGAACATGAGGGGATCCGTTCGTTGTACTGCCTCCTGTTGAACAATACCGAAAAAAAAGAAAATATTTGAAAAGCATTTCTAGCTTGATTAAAATTTGCTTCTTTACTACTTTCTCTAACAAAGGGCGAAACGTCAGCTCCTATAAAAACTACATTCGATGATGATCATAAAAAATGATATCAAAAAAGGTGCAACAAAGAAGAATGAGACTTGTTGGTCATTGTATACGTCACATCGAAGAAACGGCTAATGGACTGGTACTTTGGCGGCCAACTGAAGGAAGAACTCGTACAGGTAGAAGGAAAGTAAACTACCTAGATAACGTGCTGGAGGACACTGGGGTGGAAAATGTAGAGGAGCTTAGAACAATCATGGAAGACAGAGTCGTGTCGAACATGTGATGTGTCCTGACGTAATACCTAGATAGAGATAGATAGATAGACAGACAGCTGTAGATATTAGTGCAGTTACTTTGTTATTTGGTACTTGCAGCCAATAACATTGGCACTATGGCCACGCCTTTTGCTAATCTTTACTACCTCATGTGGAATCAGGGCCTGTTTGTTAGGTCTAAATAATAAGGCTGCAAGAGCTGTCCATGGATGTTAACAATGAGACTCAACATTATCTAAGGTAGATTTACGCCGAAATACTCCCTACTAACATTGTCTTAGTGTCCCTAATAGTTGCTGGAAGTGCATTACTAGTAAGTATATGCTACCTATACTTGTGATTATCATTCCAGCAACTTCCCACAGACCCTGTTTGTAAGCTATGCCATGCTGAATAGGGCTAACTCTATATATACAACAGATGCTAACTCTCAGGCTCACAATTACTTTTAAAGGTTCCTTTAAGAGGAAATGCCCACAAACAACTTGGCCTTAGTACCCATATTAGTGGTTTCATTACTTGATACTAGCACGTAGATGCTACCTTTTATTTTGATTATCAATTCAACCACATTCCAAATGCATTAAGCTTTTACTGTTCTGTTACTCACTTGCTCGGTTCGATGGCTGTTTTAGGTCTCCGGGTCGCCTCTCCAATGGCGGATTTGCCTTCTGTAACGGATGTTCCTGAATGGCATCGCGTTGTCTGTTAGCAAGGTTTGAAAATCGTTGCCTAAGCCTCTGAGCTATTTGCTGACTAGCTTGCTTAGCGTTTCTAACAATATTTGTCTCATATTGAGCTTGAGAGGACTTCGAAGCACTGATAGAACTTAAGTTATCGTAACTAGTGTACTGTTGTGCTGTACTATTATTTTGTCCAACAGAAGTTGAAGCCACAGTAGATACAAAGCCACTAATACTTTGTTGATTAGACTGCACATCAGATTTATGTTGAGAGGATGCGGATGGATATGTTGCAACGGTGTTTCTCTTGAAATTAAGATCTGAAATTGTACTAACTGGAACTTGTGTTACTTGGGTTTGGGACTCTTCGATGGCCTGGAATGTAGATGGTACTGGGATCATAGTCTCAGAACTGGCTGTGTGATGTTTTTTACTAGAGACAAAACCACTAACAATTTGTTGAGTAGGCGGTACATCAGAAAGGTACTGAGAGGAACCGGTTGTACAAGAAGCACCAACTGGATTACTCTTTAAAGTAACATCTGAAATTAGGCTAGCTGGAATTTGTGTTGCTTGAGTCTGGGACGTTCCGATGGCCTGGAACGTAGATGGTACTGAGACTAAAGTCTGAGAACTTGCTGTCTGATGTTTTTCAGGCAAGTTATTGTTGTGATAGTTTTCAGCCACAGGTATTGAGAAGTTTCCACTAGCAGGTTTCGTACTTTGAATCAAAGATGTTCGCTTCGGATTGGCATTGTGCACGTTTGTAGGAACTGTGAAAACGTGTTCAGTTTCTTCTTGAAGAGATGCGTTTTGTCGTGCCAGCTCTGCTGCAGGGGGACCTAACGGAATTGAAAAGCTAGTTTAATAAATGGTAGTGAAACTTATAACTCATTCTAAGACAATTGGAAAAACTGTAATTCAAAATACTGTTAAATTGAGAATTAACAAATACTATACATTAAACTACCAATACAAAAACTTTCAAATACCGTACGAAAAAGCACCGCCCTCGTATAAGCGCTGCAATCCCTATTGAGAGAACCTGATATAGGTAAGGACATATAATAAAAACTAAAAGTTCTAATCGTATTGCAAAGTCAAAAAATACATCAGAAAAAAATGCGGTCTCTTTTAAGTACGCGCCGCCTTCGAACAAGCGCTGCATGTGGCACGCGAAAAATTTAATAAGCACCGCGGCAATTGTTCGATCAAATACGGTAGATTAAGAGTCCAAATATTTTGTGGTGTTTCATCTAATTCAAAAAAGGTTAAAGATCTTTAAAGTTGGGGCAGACACAATAATGTTACAGGGTGCGAAATTAACGTTGAATAGCCGGCTTTTGCCGGTTACTTTGACTGTGAGCCGGTAAACGTGTCTCAAAAACACATTTTACCAGCCTGATAGCGCTCGTCAAAATCCCCAAAAAACTGCGATCGATAAACTATATCGAGGTGGAACGACTGAAAATTTTCTTAATTAATTTTGGTACCCTATGTTAAGACTAAAACAGTTTAATAAAGATAAAACTCTACAAAAATATGTTAAGGCGTTCTAATACCAATAGTGCAATCCGGTTGGCTAAACTCCTCAGCGAAAAAAAAAAAACAAAAAAACAAAGAAAACCGGTGTTTTGAATACTTGCGTTACGCCATAGACTACACTTTACCGTTACTCCGCTCTTTCACTTAATGATCATTAATCGTCTGCCAAACTTCATATCATTGTCTTATTACTAAGCTTGAAACTTTTTACCACATCAAAAACACATCGAGATCTAACTTTTAAGATTAGACCTGTTACCATGCTATTAAAACTATACAAAGGTTTGGCTGTTGAGGCACATTTCAGATTACCTGCGTGAGCAGCAGCTGTTGATAATGATGATTTTTGCAACTGCGGTTGAACATTGCTTTGACGAACTTCTTTTCCGTGATGGTTAGCAAATGACTGTGTATCAAAAGATGAAGTAATCGGCATTGCCGAAATAGGGCCCATTGCACTTGGAGATGTCCAAGCAAGTGTAGCAGAAGGAATGGGGGGCTTGAAGGCGCTGGAATACGTTGATTTGATGCCCAATTGAGCCTCCTGGTTATGAACACCTTGTTTTGCCTGGTCGGGTGCTGGTACCTGATCTGTGGACTCACGTTGCTCGGGTATACTACTGGTGATCGTGTACGAGTAACTAGCAGATGTAGACATCACTTGAGGAGCACCAGGGAGATAGTCATAGCTTGCAGGATCTTCCTCGTTCAGCTTCACGGGTTCCATGCTGTAAAGAGTATCTAATGACTTGCTGATGGTTTGATACTCGTGGCTGCGTAAAACGCAGTACAGTTCCTTCTACAAAGTATAGTAAAAACATTCCATTAGCATAATGAGAACAGTTTGTATCGATTATGACTGCAACTTATTGCGATGCATAGAAATCTCTCCAGCGGTCACAATCAAAGTATTGCGGTTTTTTAATCCCCTGTTTCTTTTGACCCCCGGTTAATTGCCTTCATGAGTATTTTGTAGTTCAGTCAATGTTAAAAGCTATACAACATTCTACTGCATAGACTTAGCCACTTACTGAGATGACTTTCAAAGAAATTGACTTAAAGAGGATCTAAGCTGCGATATTCTCATTCAATCTTACTTTAAGATACTGTAGTTGTTCATCCGTGTTTTTCTTGTAAAGCTTTAACTCTTCCATAAGGGCAACGTTTTGCTCTTGCGAACGAACAAGGTCCTGGAAGCAAATGTAATGTTACCAAAAATGATCATTCCTTATATATTTCTCAACCAATGAAATGACAAATTAGCGCTGTTGTAGAGTTAAATTTGAACACTTTCCAACTATTTTCAAAGACATTTCAAGACTTTCTACGTTAGAATACGCGCAAATACAACATGTACCGAGATCAGTATTTAAACATACAAGGTTTTGACAGAATCTGCGCCAATCAAAGCGCAAAGCTCAAAACTTTTTTAGCTTACTACAGAAGCGGCAGCAGCAAATATTTGATGAGGGAAGGGGGGGGGGGGGATGGAATGCAGAATTTTGAGAACCGAAGAGATAAGAAATTTAGGGTGTCCGGTCCATCAAACGGAATAGTAAATTTTTTGTCTTCATGAGAGTACATTTCTTTAAAATGAAACAAACTCAATTCAGAATTCTAATTCAAAATGTTTCAATTTTAACACAAAATTGTTAATTTCTCTTCATGCATTCACAAAAATTCGAGGCAAGATTTATAATTGGTAATTTTTGACGTCTCTCTCCTCTGCTGCCGCCACTGTACTAAGTAAATAAACTAGGTCAATACCACGTGCTACCACGACTGACAGATACGTCGATCAAATCATTAGTTATTCACAGGTCTTCAAGGAATTAAAAGACAGCCTTGAGCCCTGCGTCGCGACATTTTATATCTCGCTGAGAGGAAATATCACGAATTAATAGAACAGTAATCTGACTGAGGTCATCTAGCTTAGTAGCCGAACCTCCATAAAGACTCCCGTTTCGTTCTTCACCCCAGAAAGCTAATCGTGTGTAAAGGTTTTTCATGATGTGTGCGGCCATTAGTGTGTGAGTGTCAAGTGTGAACTGAGCATTATGGTTTTCTAAGCCAAGTGTTCAGTTTGTTATTTACCCACGTCATTTAGGTCGTAATATTTTTGTGTTCCAGAATGACGAAATATGGAAAGAGAGCTCGAAACTCAACGTTTTTCGTCAAAGAAGCATTCATAGTTTTTTTTATTAAACGATGATAAAATCTTGAAAAAGAATAATTTAAAATCGATACGAAGGGAGTACGAGTCTATCGTTTCTTTTGTACTGGTTTAAAACAACACATATGAACTGAGAACCCCTGTCGGCATAAAGTGAGTCTTGAATTACAAACATAATTCAAATTAGTAGAAATTTAGTCACTATCTATCGCAAATGCTGTAATCTGATTGGCTACCGTACTCGCTATCTATCAGGTGATTGATAGCGTCTGCGGGATGATGCCCGGATGTAAACAAACAATCCAATATAGCGTCTACTTCTCGGTTTTTGCTTCTATTTGACAAACCAACTCAAGATAAAACAAAGTCAGCAACAAAAAACTTTTCAAAGGTAAGAAAAAAAATTAATTTGAAGCATTAATTTAACAAGATTCACTCGACAAACAGTTGACCCTGTGAAAATTGTGTATCGTCAACATTCATCAGTTTAACGTTGAAAAACTTAAATCATTTATCAAAAAAGTGTCGTTGTTCTTTTGTTTCTTCTTCAGAGATTTCTACTAAAACAATTAGAATACTCGCTCTTAATTTCTATCACCAATAGATGGAATGACTCGGGCTTCGCCCTCGACACTCTATCAGGCGATAGACTTTGACAGCTCGTATTCTAATTGTTAATTAGTAATCACAGTGGGATTTGAAAAACGGGGCGCAAAAAAGAAAAAAAAGAAAAGAAAAAAAACCCCGGAACATTCAAAATCTGACGTCCTAAACACTAGATACAATACCAACTTTGCTGCTGTGTATATAAAGTAAAAAGTATCGCTAACCTCTGTCAATGCATCTACCAGCACTTGTTGTTCTGAGAAACCCTGAAGAATCTGATTCCTCATTACGAAATCTGCTCTTCGCTGAGTTTCACTCTACAAATAAAAAAATATAAATAAGCAAATAGAACAACCTAAAACGTGGACCGTACAGTAATAAAGCACGTCGGAAGTGAGGAGGACACGAGAAAAGTGTTGAGAGGAAACAAGGCGTTACTTTCCAAGTGCTTTCTTACTGAACGGAGTACGGTTTAGACTGTTCTGTTCTGTTCTACAAATTTTTAGTTTGTTTATATTTATATTATCTTTCTTAATACATATATATATTCTTAGTTTTTAAGTCACTATATAACTTAGCTTTTATGTTATATATATAAGCAAAAACAATTCACACTTGTGAAGATATAACTGCGTTGTTCTGTTAATATCTTCAGTCCCAAGATTTTCTCTGAGCTGCACTGACGAGTCCTCAAAGGACGAAACAGTACTGTCTGAAGATTGAGTTTCATTTATATATATATATAGAGACTGGAATTATAGAAAAATGTGGTACATCGACCAAACAACAGACTACCACTAGAAGGATCCAATACGGATTCCACAGTCAGTTGCGTGTCTAGCTAGGCTTGAATAATGTAATGAACAATGCACAACTGGCAACTTCTAGAGGTCCATGGTTTAAAAATTTTTAATTAAAAACGTTTCGGCCTTCGGCCTTCATCAGTTAAAAAACTTATTTACAGAATGAAAAAATTAATCTCTTCCACGTAAGTATAAACTGAAGAAAACAATGGGTTTTAAAAAATTACATAATGGAAACAATAGGTTAAAAGACACTGATGCTAAAAATATGCTAAAAATATTTCTTAAGAATTGGCTTAGTGGTTATCGCGCACGTCTCATACCACTATGGACCCGGGTTCGACTCCTGAGGTTCGCACTTGGGCTGAGCTTTATCGATCTCAATCTGACTCCGAGATTTTTCTCCGGGATCTCCGGTTTTCCTGTGCCGTCCGTCGGCGACCACTTAAACATAAGCCTCTGGCTCATGAAGATTGGATAACTACACCCTGCGCGCAAAGACGTTAAATTTAATGTTTATCTATTTATTTATTTAGCACAGATAAGGCAATCGATAAAAACGGAAAAAGCAATCAAAATGCTGTTACCTACAGAACTAACACACACAACCACAAAGACCTTACGACAACAAATGTAACGTACTAACCTCTTTAAGGTACATGATAAGCTTTGTGACGGCAGTAATAAGCGAGGCCGTGTATCCACTGAAAGTGTTGTGCTGTTATATGGAAAGGATTGGTAAGGACGCTTACGATCGAAACGTCAGCTCCTAACACTAATTACGGCGATGATCATAACATTTTTAACCGGTTTGAGTTGTCTAAATTAAACGTTGTGTATAGTTCCGTTCAGGCAAACTCCCGAAACGTCGGGTCCTTACACTACTTACGGAAAGGATTCTAAGAATTTCAACCTTGAAGCATTGCATGCCGAAATTCGAAGGTGATTAAAACAAAGAATAAACAGTTCGCTTTCCGTAATTTACCAAATTAATTACAAAGATTACAAAAACAACCAAATCAGCCATTGATAAGAATACCTTAGTGGTACTATAATTCGCGGGCACTTAATTTCGCGAAAAAAAGGTGGGTATATTGTGCGGGTCTTTATTTTTGTGATTTGGGTGCAAAATTATTTTCGCGAAAATGAAAAAAAACACATTTTATTTCGATAATTTTATTATTATTTTACACTTCTTAGGGACTGGTCAAAAAGTATCTGCCATGGGGGGCCGGAGGGAATACGGAGGGGCTACGAGATAATTCTTGCCGATCTGGGTGGGCCACCAAATATATTCAATGATGACGGGTGGGCCACGAAACACACAAAGTGTGTGCCTGAATTTGTATAATCCATACTTTTGATAAGACTGGTACCCTTTTTAAATAGAAGGGCTGACGATGAAGGCATTTATTTCTTTAGTCAAAGTGGCTGGAATTTTCTGGGTGGGCCACGAAAAATTTTGCAATAAATTGGTTGGGCCATGAAATTTTTTTGCCAGGTTTCGGGTGGGCTGCGAAATTTTTTGGGAAATTTGAAAAATTCCCTCCGGCCCCTCCTAGCAGATACTTTCTGACCGGTCCCTTATTGCTGAACATCATTAACTCATAACAAAACCAAACTTTAGAAACCGTATTAAAGGAAGGTATTAAATTTTGCGACATTAAAGTTCGCGGGAATTTTTTTTTCGCGTCGCTTTAAGTTCGCGAGTTTTATTTTAAATCGCCAAATTAAAGCGACGCGAAAATTAGAACCAATAAGGTAAGTAAAATGAGCAACTGTAATGAGTTCTTTGTTACAAATATAAAGAACGACAAATAAACGTAGACAGATATAAATCAGGGTCCCCCTCAGTATTGGCATAAAAATTCCATGACTTTTCATGACTTTTTTGAAATATTTTTCAGGACTTTCACTGACCAAGATAAATAATTTTCAATGACTTTTCAGGTTTTGAAAATTAACTAAAAATTAGAACATGGCAAAAAATGTCTAAAAACAGCTTTAGTAAATTTCAGAGCTGCATAAGTGAAGTATGGTGCAGCCAGCCGTATAAATTTATGAGTGTTACAAGGGCCTTGACTGACTGTCTGCATTTTAATTGTCTTTAAAGATCCCATCCACGCGTACAAAAAATTACAGCAAAAGACAACGTCAAGATGGACTTTTTTAAAATCAAATTATTAACAGTGCAATACAGTAAACTAGTCACCTACAAAAACCCCTGACTTTTACAAAAAAACCCTGTAAATTCTCTTAAAGGACCTAATAAGGCAAAAAGAATTATAAATAACGTTTTGGGTATACCAAATGTTCTGAGCAATCTATGGCTGAATTTTTTTTTCTAATTTTCTTTATAAACTATTTCACCAGACTCCTTTTAAATCTTAAATTTATGTGTACGATTCGGATCTTATCAATCAACATTAACAATTCTGAAAATAACTATTACAAATTCGTACTGTATTTTTGCCAGTAAGTTGTTCTCTTCCAGTTTCTCGTTCATATTCTTCAATTTCACTTTCTAATCTTTCAACCATCTAAAAACAAAAAATTCAATATATTAACATACCGATTTATCAGCTGTGGTTACACTAGAGCTTTTAGCCTCGGGGAAGTAATTAGTTAACCTTGGGTAAGACGATTTTAGAGTGTAACCGATTTTTGAGTTGCAGCCGAGGTAAATTTTTCCTTGGATAATTTCTATGGTTACGTCAAAAAGCCGAAAGGGCTTACCCGTGACAGTTCCCGAGGCAAAAAGCTTGCATAACAAGAAGACCGAGCCGGCTCCACCAATCACAATACGGAAACTTAATGATCTCTGACAGGTAGTCTGGAAATTGTTTTGGTGAATTTTTTAATTCGCGGTGACATAAAAAGCTTCACCACGGGTAATCTTCTTTGGTGTAACCGCTCGTAACTGTATCACCGCGGGTAACCATGAACCCAAGGCTAATCCAAGCCGAGGCAGTTACCCTTGGTTAGAACCCGAGCTGGTCTCTAGTGTAACCATAACTATTGATTAAGTTTGTGCCGCTACCAAAGTTACATAAGCAATTTGAGGAACTACTATGAGAAGCTTGAAAAATTCCGTCTTCAAGGAGATTCGAACCAGTGACCTCGTTAACGCGATGCATTACTCTAACCATTAATCTACTTACACCGCGGCGTGGTTGACACAGTTGGTAAGATCTATGCCTTCCAACTACAAGGTCCCAGGTTCGATTCCTCCGCTCTACCGAACCGGCTTTGAACATTTGTGGACCTTCTTTTCCGCCAAAGCTTACCCAGCTTTCCATCCTTACGAGGTCGGTAAATGAGTACCAGCTTCGGCTGGGAGCTAACCTGCGATGGATTTATTAGTGTTCCGTCCAGGGGGAGTTAAGGACTCTCATCCGCTTAACACTATATAAGCACCTGTCCCATGGGGCACTAGGCTCGTTAAAGGATTTAGCTAGCAAGCATTACTCCAGCCAACTTAGTTATGAAGCCATAAATGTTTAAAGGAAACCCTGACTCTTATGGTCAGTTTATGGCAAAAAATATTTTGACTATCCCTGAATGTTTCTCTACGCTTTATATACGGATTTGAACATGTCTGTTCCACCATTTTGTTTGTGTGACGTCACTCTTACCCTGAGGTTTTTCTAAGATAGTGGCATCGAAGGCAGTGTAGGTTTAATTCCCTACGCAATGAACCATATTTCAGAGACGAACAAACATGATTTATTAAATACAAAACTGCATGTATTACTTCGAATTTCTCTCTCACTTAAAAAAAGTTTGAGCAAAGAGTGACGTCACGCAAACAAAATGGCGCCGCCAGGAAATTTCAAATTGCAAAGTAGGCCATAGAAATCGACCTGCAACTGAACAGCCAGGCTCAAATCTCTATTTGAAAAATGGAGGAAGTTTTAAAAAACATTCAAGGTATTTACTGACTCGAAACGTTCATATCAGCTGGGGTTCCCTTTAAGTGGTGCCATTAAAGCCATTCTAACAAAGGTTGATATATTTTGTCCCACGGCAAAAACGTCATGAAACGAAATTCGTTATTATGCATAGTGTATGCACATAATTGAATTCATTTTCTCAGCTTTCTCTTTCGCAAATACTCAAGTTGCGTACATAGCCGCATATCTTTTTCATTTAATACAGAAAGAACTTAGAGCGAATAATAAACAAGGCAGAAACTTCCTTAAACCAAAAACATTCTAATTAATAAATCTTAAGGAAACTTTTGCAGTTTCTTTCTTTCCTGCCCCAAATTATCTCAGCCAGGAGAGAAACCAATAGTTGAATTGCACACAATTTAGGTATCAGCTGATGAACAGTAACTGTTTTGCTATTTATTTTCAGCAACATTTAGTTTATGTCTGTTCAGATATCAATCTTCAAATAACAAAAGGGTCTGAACAAACAAGTACCGTTTTCAGATCTTCAAAACTTTTAAGTCCGTTTTGCGACTTCAAGCCTTGTTTCGTACGGTTCTTCTTGTTAGTCTTGATGGAATCTCTAGTACCAACCCCCTGTTGAGTGTTAGTAACAACCCTGGTGCGGAAAAAACAAATAACAAAAGTTTGTTTTAAACAAAATAAACTGTTTCTTTAAGTCAAATTTCTTTGGTGAATTAGAATAAATTATAGTTTATAAGAATATCAGAAATGAAATTTCCAGAGAAACAAGGGACTAACGATCGAAGCGTCAGCTCCTTACTCAACGACGACGATTGTGGAACATTTCAACCTAGAGTTTTACCTACTCACTGACGCATTTTTAAGCCTGTTTCATTTTTGTGGCTACTGCATTCTGGGAATGCGTAGCCACTATGTTATGGCCTTGTAAGTGCGTAACTTCGTAACTTGTTTAAATTGCAAGCACCATGAAAATTTGACTTTGTCTCAATGGTTAGGGTAAGGGGTCTAGTTTTTATATTCGTAGGTTTTATGTGTGACTGTAACTTAGTAAGCGACGAAGAAGCAGGGAAAACAGCTAATTACTATGAGTGACGTCAAAACAAATTTCACGATACATCTTTCATACAGTAGTTGTCTCCATAATTTGAATGAATGGAAAAACTTGCCCGAAATTAATTTTCAATAGTAAAATCGAAAAATACGCCTTTTCCCCCTAATATATGTAAAAATTTGGAATTGGTCAACTTGGTGGTGCTTGCACTTTTAAAAAAAACTTTTAGAGGATTAGTTGAATGGCGTAGCTAGGATGGAAGCGGTGAGGGAACGACTAAACAGTGTACATGGAGTAGCAAGGAGTGTGTAGTTATCTGTTGTGACACAGAATGCGTACGGAAATAACAGAATGGAGCACAGTTGTATCTCAATATTCCGAAATCAGTTATTACAAATATCTCGTTTTATCGAACTAGTATTTGTTTTTCTTTGCAACTGGTTTAACTCTACCTCAACAAGTCATTTTACTACATTTATATTGAATTCGGTTATTTCACATTCTCGACATTTTGAAATTCATTTACTTTCACTAGGTCAGAAGGACTGCACTCTTCTCAAAGAAAACAAGATCCGTAGCCTTCTGTATCGAAGAAAACTTCGTTATCCCAAAACGTTCAAAAACCAACACAGATTATGTAACGCTGAACCGGTAATTTCGAGCTCTCGATATTTCAAAATGTTTTTTTTTTGGGGGGGGGGGAGAATTAAATATATCTTATTTGACAGTTTGGTATGTAGTATGGCTTGATATTTTTACGAGTCTTGCAAAGCCATACTACATACTAAACTGTCTAATAAGTTATTTATTATCAAACCTTTTGACAAAATTTTTAATTCGAGAGAAGAGAAAAGATTACCACTGCATCATG
>JAOEHV020230743.1:0-12724 GCA_025447995.2 Isaurus tuberculatus | reverse complement strand
ATGCAGAATAGCTTTTTTAATTTTCTAAACTTTTGCGTTTTCACGCACAATTTTATTCCGTGTGCACTTTTGCTTTGGGGGGGGGGCAGTTGCCCCCCCTGCCCCCCCGCTCCGTACGGCCCTGCATGTACACGCGCGTGGTTATACTATGTACGTACTTGCAGCCCCCGAAAATTTCACGGCTGCTATCATTCAGACTCCGTAGTTTTTACAGTACCGCCCGCTATGATCGATCGATCAATATTCAAATCTATATCTTCTTATTTAAAAAATGTATATAATTATAATTATTCAGCCCACTCAAAGTTAATTATCTCCGTTAATTAAAGTCAAAGAGCCCAGCGTAGTTTGCGCATTTTGTGAAATCTCTGCCTTCCAACTACAAGGTCGTGGGTTCAAACCTGTCCCCTCTGCAATATTTTACATTTGTGTAACCTTCATTTCCGCCAAAGTTGAGTCAACTACGTCGGTAAATACTACTAGCTTCTGCTGAGAACTAACCTGTACACGTGATGGATTAATGTCCTGTCTAGGGAAAAACGAAGATTCTAAACTGTTTACCACCGCAGAAATCTTGGATAAGCGCTGGCTCCATGGGACACTAGGCTTAGTTTGTTAAAAAGATTAAGTAACGATTCGCCCAAGAACGAGAGCACTCCACAGCAAAGTCTCTTGTTTCAGTAAAATTTAATGTAATTTATTAATTAAGGAGAAAATTCATGAAAAATACCATAAAAAATGCGATGCAAACCGACATTTTCGCCTTATTTGGATGAGAACCCTTTGTACTTTTCTTTTGGAAAGTTTGAACGTAATTCGTAATGGGGAACTGGAACTAGCATTGGTTTTGTTTTCAAGTGGCCGCCATATTAGGTTGACGTTGCAAAAGCATTTACCTCCGTAAAAAATAACTATCTAAAAAAATGATAATATATCTCTGATAGTTTCTACCGAGAGTGCTTTTTTTTTTTGCTTAAAGAGTTAGGGATTACCCCTGACCCGTTTATTGCTATTTTTCGACATTTTGTCTTATTCACTTTAACCATTTTCAACACATGGCGCCCCCCAAAAAATAATATTGGGGGGGGGGGGCATCGCCCTCCCTCCCCCCCAAAAAAAATCTTGTTGAAGCCCTTAATAATTTACGAATGTGATCCTTGTACCAAAATCTACGAATACCGGCAGAGAATATTTGGGTGCCGAAGATGCAGGAAAACTTGTTTACTTCTGTGTTATAAATTTCCTTGGGAACGAGAGGCTCTCCTTCCCGATATGCTAAGTCATGTTACACTCCAAATATGGAAGACTGAGTTCCTCCCTGCTCCCTTGGAACTTTGGACAGCACAATATTCTGTAGGATAATTGAATATGGGGTGTGGGGTAAAAGTGCTATTAAGCTATAGCTAGAAAATTTATCTTGGTCAATCTGAAAATTGATACTCACTGGCCTGAACACAGTAGAAAGTATCAGACCCAGATGAGATAAAAGAAGGTGTTAACCCATAAATGACACAGTGACCGTTTGGTTCTGTTTCATATGGAAGAATTTCGTGGACGAAACTATAATTGGGGCATTAACTTAGCTTGAGGTAAAACCAAAAATTACGTCTCAAAATGCAGGAAATAGCGTCTCAGAGGAGTTAAAAATTTAAAATTTCCCGGGGAAGCATGCCCCCGGACCCCATTAACTTTCTTGCGCTTGCGGCGCTCGCTGTCGGACGCCTTCGGCGCCCGAAATCTTGCTCCCCCCCTTGATTCAAATTTGCTGCCTCCGCCTCTGGTCCTTTTTACAATTTACAACTATTTACAATTTTATCAAATCATGTCTTTTATATTAATTTTACTATATACAAATATATACTACTAACATTATTAACAAAAGTTATCGCTAATTATGTAATACAGTAGTAAACTCACCCCTAATGGCGTTTGTAGAATCTCTAAAGCGATATTTTTTAACATGCATTGACAAGGGTATTTACACACTTTTTTTATAAGCTTCTAAATCATTTTCCGAGCCTAGCGGCCCATGGGGCCGGCGCTTATATCCGGTTTCTGTAGTGTTAAGCGGATGGGAGTCCTTGACACTAATCCATCGCAGGTTAGCTCCCAGCCGAAGCTGGTACTCATTTACCGACCTCGTAAGGATGGAAAGCTGAGTAAGCTTTGGCGGAGAAGAAGGTCACACAAATGTTCAATTTTCGGTAGAACCGAGGAATTGAACCTGGGACCTTGTAGTTGGAAGGCATAGATCTTACCAACTGCGCCAACCACGCCGCCAACTTTCTTTTTTTTCTTTTTTTTTTTTAATAAGAACAAATTTTATAAAAGAACACCCAGGCTGAGATTTGCCCTAAAATGAAGAACAAGCCAAGAACAATCACCAGGCTTAAATTTTAATCAGATAATATGAAGAACTTTATTTAATCCTTGTACACAGATTGAAATGACATTTCTAACCGCTCTTTTAATTTTTTCGGTACCAGGATATAAGAACAATTTAAGAACAATTTGAGGCTGAAATCGCCAAAAAGTTAAGAACAGCCCATCCTCAGCCGAAAGTCACTGGTTCTTATAAAAAGAAAAGCGTGTAAATGTAATTTTTACGTTTCTCAGTGATAAATTTTTTGCATTTTTGTGGACACTTTCAAATACAGATAGATTTCAGTTAACCCAGATATTAAAATTGATTGATTTGACAAACCAAGAGATAACTAAAGCGGAAGGAAAAATGCTAATTATTGGATATAATACTCGAAGATTATAAAGGGTAATTCAGTGAGCAATTAGACGCGTGATTAAAAAGACGAGTAAAATAAGCCAAAAGCTTGTGGCGATTTTGGAATGTGGTTTGAATGATAATTTAAAGTAGCACTTGTGTGCTGATATCAAAAACTTGCCCTTACTAATATTTGCACTAAGTCCACGTTGCAAAGTAGTGGGTATAACCCCTTAAATTTTACCATAAATAAGGGTGAACTTGAGTTATAGCAGCCGCTGACCATTGTTTCACCCTAACTAGGCCTTAAAAACATGTCGTAGCTTACAAAAAAGGGCTCGGGTTCCCCAACAAGATAATATCTATCTCCAATTTTGTTTCGTTTGGTTTATCTTTAGTTAACTGCAATAATGTCTATCGCAAAACTAAAGAAATATGGATAATCCACTCTTTTGGAACTCATAACCTCTATGGAATGAAAGAACACTTTTCTTTTAATTAGCTTGTATTATTATCCTTCTTATACTTAATATAATTTTTTTTTGCCGCTCCTCTTCTATTAGCCACCAATTTATTGGATAGTTTTTTTAGCCGCTACTTGCTATCTTCTTATCTGCCTATCCTTCTTCATATTCTTATTTGTTTTGTTTTTTCATTTACCCTTTGATCGAGGCGGTTACTATTATTGGCACATACTAGTAGTGCCGCCCATTCACCTTTGAAGCCATGGGAAAATTTAACGCTGTATTTCTTTATCCTCTTGCTCTCATTGTCTTACTTTATTTTCACATCCGCCCACTTTCCTATTGGCATTCTCCATCATTTTTATCTTTCATTGTTTTATTTACACACCATTTTCTTTTTATACTCCTATTTACTTATTACTTTACTCCGACGAAGGTTTGACGTCCGAAACGTGACTAATCTTTCCTCTTTTTTTCATTTCTGTGTAAAATTAGTAGTTGTTTTAAATTGAGGAGTCAGGTTGGTGTAGCGGTAATCACTCGCGCCTTTCACCTCTACGACCTGGGTTCGATTCCCTGAGTCCCAGGCTCCGCACGTCAGCTGAGATTTGTCAATCTCAATCTGACTCCGAGGGTTTTTCTCCGGGTACTCCGGTTTTTCTCCCTCAGCTAAAATCAACTCCTTGCAGGAGTTTCAACTTTTGTAAGAGACCCCGTGTCCTATTGTTGTTTCTCCCTAGTGTTCCTATCTAGAATCTTCATAAATAAATAAATAAATAAATAAAAATAAAATAAAATTATACAAAGTACCAAAATAATAGAAGAACGACAGCAAACACTTCCTTAGTCCTATGCAATAAATCCTCGAAGTGACTGGAACAGGTGTACTCGCAATATGCGTAGAAAGGTTTTGTATTTCTTAGGGGACGACCACTTGATTTTTGTGGGGCGAGGGGGGTGGGTGATTTTTTTCTGCAAGAATTTTTTTTTGGTCATTGGGGTGGGCTGGATCCCCCCCCCCCCTTCTGTTACAGTACATGATATTTTTTTTGCTTTGCACGTATTTTTTTTTTCAAAATGAAGCTTGCAGGAAATTTTTTTTTCAAAATCACCCAACCCTCCCCCCCCCCCTTCAAAAATCAAATGGTCGGCCCCTTATTTCTTTTTTTTACGTATCGCTATCTTTCTTGATCAACAAGAAGGTACTTGACATTTGAGGAACTGGGGCGTGAGAAGTTTTCTAGAATTTTAATGAGATGTGTTCCGCCTAAGATTCAACCATGCAAAACACGCAAACATCATTCATCACTAACTGTTTTTAAGAACGATTAACATGCGGTCGTTAAAGTGCTCAAGCGCGTAGCGATGAGTTCTAGAAATATTAAAAGCTTAAGAATGTCCGTAACTCTAACTATCAGCTCTGTTTTCGTCTGGGGTGTTAGGTCCCGAATGTGTCGTCTCGCCCCCCCCCCCTTTTTTAAGATACAGTAAAAACCCGCGAGTAAGAACCTAGATAAGATTTAAGAACCTGTGTGGCTAAAGTTTGCCATTTAGACCCCCTCCATATGTCTCTTTAGCATAAAATTTGGAGAAAGGTTAAGAGAAATGATATACGTTACTCTGTAGTTGCAAAGCAAATTCTTATAATGAAAGCCATGACATTTTTATGGCTATCATCATACTCATATTTACATAAGCTCTCATTAGGTATGCAAATTTAGAGCTATTGATCAACGACATAAATTTTTCGCCAAAAAATAAGAACGTGTTAAGAACCTATAGATAACTAGCCTAAATTTGTGTTAACCGCCATTTATGAAGAACCTGCTGTTTAGGCTAACCCTGGAAAATGCAGGTTCCTACTCGCGGGTTTAATAAAATAGTCTTATATAAACCAAGGATGATGTTGGAGAATACAATAGCAGGCATTAAATACAATAAACCGAAAGTCAAGTGTTTCTACGTGACAGAAAATTATCCGAATCAACCGAGATTGTTTTTTTATAAGATAGAATTTAAAAGCAACAACTGAACAAGCTATAACAAATCATTTTTTGTTTGATTTTTAAATGAATTTTTTTTCCTGGAGAATCAACCAATGGGATGGCTATTCGATCGGAGTTTCATCAAACCAAAACTGATAATTATTTCTCTGTAAACATTTTGTTTTAGGATGAAAAAAAAATCAAATTTACTGCGGTTTACTTTTTGAAAAAAAAAACATGTATGTGATGTCAGAACTGTGCTTACGCAAACTAATGCAAGCACACCCTTTAACCAATCCAACACTTGTATTTTACTTATTGCATGAATATGTTTATAACCTTTAGTGTTTTAGGGATTTAAGAAAATAATTTGGGAAAGGATATTTCACGCCCACATTTTTTCCCACCTGTCAATATATCCCGCGTTACTTTCGAGAAGTCAAAATTAGAGCTAAACTTAACTTGATGTCATTTATGTAATGTGAATTATCCATATATCATGTTATTAGACCTAAAAGAGTGTGAGAAGTTCAGCTGCACGAGGTCGCTAATCAGACTTTAACCTATGAACTAAGACTAAGATTGTAGTATAAGATTTATTTTAAGTTAAGTTTAAATGCTTGCAATGAAAGTTCACCACTCTCTTTTGCTGAGTTCATACGCCATTTCTCGGTCTTCTGAAGGCGCGAGCTACTACAGGGTGCAGGGTTTGAGGGCATGCATGCTTCCCTAAGAAAATTTTGAAACTTTTGAAATTTAACACTTCAAGTGTTCTGAGATAACAATTTCTGCCAAAAATGTTCTTTAAACTGATCATTCTACTTTTTGCCTTGTAATGTAAATGTTAAGACACTTTTACAAAATATCAAGTAGTGTACGTACGAAAATCGCGAATCGAAAATTGAAAATGGGGGACTGCCGGGATTCCTGGATGTACAACCAAAATCGAGATGATTCAGACGTAACAAGATACCTGGGTGCCAGAGGTCTACTCGCTCCATAAAGCGAGCTAACAGTACGAAGGGAGCAAAGCGAGCAAAGTGCTTGTCGTTCTGTTCGCTCGCTGTTGACCTCTGGCACCCAGGGTAGTAACAAGATGGTTGAACAGTCTGTTTATCGGACAATGGTGACTTTATTAAATCAACCTATAAAATCTTTTCAACATGCTAACAAAAATTTTCATTTAAAAGGATTGGAATTTAAATATGTCTCACCATAGGAAATAAATAAAGCTAAGATATCAAAAACACTACAACTAGAAGGCTATTGGTGTGCCACACACAATGTCAATGATAATTATTTGGAATGCATGGCAAAAAAGTATCAGCAATACAAACGATTTCTTGAAACTGATTGGTCGAATAATTGTCGATTTTGTCAAAGGTTTTCAGTTATACTTACTTGGAATTTAAACGTTTTTAAAGACTGGTAAACGTCATTGGTATTGCGGCTTATAAACAAAGAAATGATCGAACTCAAAATGACTCATTTTTTGTTTCGAAAACACGTGCTCCGGCATTTTCCCGCACAATGACATCATCTCTAAAAATATGTCCTTGGCCCTGACCTTTTATTTGTTAAGCCTCGCCGTTTGGAAGTGAAAATTGGTCATGCACAAACTGAATTAGCAGAAAATATTGTACTCGTAGCTTTTTTATGATTTTATTCAGGCAAAGTTTTAGTTTTTCAAACAAAACTTTTTTGTCGCAGTTGTATAAAATTCTTTGCCCTCGGGCATTCCGCTTTGGCCTCTGCTTGTGTTTACATTATCCATATTTGGAAGTTATAGACTTATTTAGAGAATGCGCAAAAAATTTCTATGATCACGTGACTTCCTCTGGGGCAAAGCAATCAAACATCAAAAATGGCGCTGAGAACTCAAAAATGTTTGGGAGTCTATTGAAACAATTTTTAAATTTAGTTGGGCTTTATCCCTGCAATGTCGAAAAAGAGTAATGAACCACGATGCTTCAATGTTTCAGTTGTTGGTCTATCCGGTTTAGACCGCGATCAGTCGTTGTATGGAGTTGGGAAATCGTGTCTTTGCAACCGCTTCGTTCGGCCGTTGGCAGACGAATACATCACCGAACACACCTCTGTTTTTAGTGCCTCGGATTTTACTGGGAAAGTGATAAACAATGATCAGTTCCTGTATTGGGGAAGTACTGCAAGACTAATGGATGATGGGAGTCAGGTGCAGTTTCAGGTTTTTGAACAGACGGAATTTATAGACGATTCAAATCTCGTACCGCTTTCAAGAGGAGGCCAACTAGTGCCTTATCCAAAACGGTGTGCCGCTACAAAACTAACTTCACACGAGAAACTCATGTACATTAGCCGTGATCAAGTCGCTTTACAAAGCGATTATACACAAATTTATATGCCTGCTGGTAAGGTAACAATTGATGGTTTTGTAGTGTTATTCGATGTGGAAGTTTGTCATGCCAAGCGCTTAGAACAACAAGAACAGTTTCTGTCTGCTGTACTCTCGTACATCCAAAAAACGAAAAAACCGTATGTTATTGCGGCAAGTAAATGCGATGACACTCAAATAAATTTACTTCAGGAAGCTCACCGGTTTGCTCAGGCAAAGAAAATAAACGTACCGGTCATAGAAACTTCTGCGCATCAAAATGTTAATGTCGAACTTGCCTTTATGGTTTTAGCTCAACTAGTAGAACGCGGGAAGGTACGTTCTAAAATTTTACCTTTCAATGAAGCCCAAAAGATTCAAAAGGAACTAGTCGAGAGAACTTTAAGCAATTATCAAGGTTTAATCAGCAGAACAGTTACGGACTTTCGGGTCATTTGGAAAAACACCAAAAAAATTGTGGAGGATAAACAAGAGTTCAAAGATTATCGTGATATTTGTGGACTGGATGCCTGCAAGAAACTTTTCAACAAACACATCCGAAAGCTGCGGAAGGAGTATGAGGATAGAAGGTTTAATGAATATATGTTGAAGCTTCCAAATGCTCTTGACGAACTGTTGCCAAGCATCAGTGCATTAGAACTCTACCACTGGAATTGGCAGAATTGTCAGAAAGCCATACGCAACCACAAAGAGTTCAACAAATGGATGATTGTTCTGCCGCTTGAAACAGCGTGGAATGAAAGCGATCATTTATTGAGTGAAGACTTGAGAATCCCTTTTGACATTTTAGAACTCGCCGATGCAGAGAAGGTTTTTAAAGTGCACGTGGAGAAATTAAAAGCTGCTGAAAAGAAGGCACGAATGAAAAATGAGTTTCGAAAATTGCTTCAACTCACTCCACAAATACGACCGGGCGCTCAGTGGCTTGAAGCAGCCGTCTTGCTGCAAAACGAAGAAAGTTATCAGTACTTAGAAGACAGTGAAAGATGCGCTATTTTCGATCTTTATGTCCGTGAAATCGGCGAACAGGCAAAAGTGGATTTTCAGGAATTGTTGTTTGAATCTGCTGGTCTCTTCACTAAACTAGGTCCGAATGTTAGGCCTTCTGACGGGGATGTTCAGGGTATCAAAGATACTTTATCAGTAGATGAACGCTACAAGAGACTCGACAAGCTTGTCAGTGTAAGGGATATTTTATTGCTCAATCATATTGCGTTGCTTCACAGCCCTACAAGATGTCTGTGTGGGCCAGAGAAGTGTCGCGATCGACTGATGCAAGAAATCGTTGCAACTACAAACAACAGGTAGGTGTTGAAAATTTCTGGTATAAATAATTACCGACTAGCGCCATTTGAAGTGTTATTCAATATCTATTTGTTACTTTGCACGTTCAGGATTGAAAGATAAACTTTTTGATAAGACATGCCCTTTTTTGTGCGGTCAAAGCATGTTTTTTCTTTTTCTATTATTGTACCATGCTTTGCTCATTTCAGGAATTCTCTCAAAATGAAATTCGCATCGAAGTTATGAATGGCTTGCATGCATCAGTCGGGCAAGAGTGCTCTTACACAGATAGATTTTCACTTCAAAATGTTATTAATAGCTACTTTTTTATTGTCTTTCATCGAACAATTTATTTAGTTTAACTGTTTGACCAAATTCAAGACATACTACCGTGGTAATTTTGGCTTTATAGGACAGTTATCCGCAAAGCATGTAATGAAATTAATGTAATTTACCGCAAGTTTTGGAACGTATTGCAGTTTAGAAGACATAAAAGCTATATTAAAAGATGCATTTCAAATTCTATTGATGATTGATTCTATTTATTCTTTCACCGTTAATAGGCGATGATTTTGATGTCTTCAAATTCCTAGCGATTAGGATGTTAAAAGTAACACATTATATTCAGTTTAATTTTACTTTGTGTACATTTCATGTGAAAAATGTGGTTAAAAACAGATGTTATTAGGTTTTTCTTATTTCTAGTCTTTTAGACTGAAAAGCTTCTAAAGAAAAATGTCATTAAACAATAAAATATCAAAACCTTTTATGCTGAATAAACAAAAAGAAACTTACTAGAATGTTGAAATGATAATGTTCTAAGATTGTCAATCGCCAAATACTTGTTTGATTTTCCTGTTTCAAAATTATTTGCATGCTAACATCATTGTTTTTGCTGTTCTAATTTATACTTATCTACCGGAATTTATCTTGTTTTGAGAAACTCCTTAATGGATGAGACACAGAGACTACAGTACTGTTTATGTCATTGAAGCTATACATCAAAACACTTAAGTGCATAAAATTGCTCTAAGTATGTTTTTATTTGTTATTACAATGTACATGAAGACTGAGCTAAATATGTTGAGAATCTCTTACTACTAATTATGCTATATTTGCACAGAATTTTTGATTTTTTTAACACGTTATAAATGTTCTGAGAAGAACTTAGAAAAAATCTAAGCTCCAGATGGGAATCTAACCTGAGACTTTCTTTATACTAGACAGAGACTGTACAACTTTACCACAGGAACTATATGCCAATAGATTTTTTAAACTCTATTTTAATAATTTAAAAATTTAAGTTTTGTAAAAAATCATATTTGTGTCAATACACTATGAGATTTTTTTCTACATTTTTTTTGAGGGCAAATGGTTAAAAAAGTTTTTTTTTTTTGATCAGGACTTTCTTTGGAGAATATGGTAATCATGAATAGTCAGATCAAGTAACTTTAAATGTTTATCCAGTACAAAAAGAAAAAGTATTACTGTCAAGTTTCTGATGAAGTTTATGAAATTACAGTAGCTCTCGAAAAACCAAAGAATTTATCTTTCCGTATTTTAAAACTTATTACAAAATGTAACTTGTTTTTTTGACAATATTACTTTTTGTATCTTGTTGGTTGACTTGAAATACAGTTTAAGTAACTGAAAATTGTTTTATTAAGTGATATTCTTAGATATTGTATGTGTTAGTGTTGTGTTTGTGCTTTGTATTAAATTGATCAGTCATGCATGAAGTAGTGTTCAACAATCATCTCTAATAAACATGCACCATTTTAAAAGAACATTAGGCTGAAAATTACTAAAAGTTTGAGGACAAGCTTTGAACAAACCCAAAACTGATGATAGTAAGGAACCTATTTTGTATACTGTAAGAAATTAGGAAAAGAAATTTTTTTGTAAGCAAATGTCAGTGTAATGAACATTGTTTAATGTGATTGTAACTATATGTTAACTTTTAAGTTTTCAAGAACAATTTGGCTTTACATGTGTACTCTTTCTAAAGAACCTCATAGAAAAATGTGGCTGAAAAATGCCCATAATTATTTGAAAACATGCAAAGAACATACCTGAGGCCATTGTTAAAACCCAATCTGCCACTTCCCCCAGAAAAAAAATATCAGCTAAAAAAAACTTCTGTTTAAGTGATCATCATTATTTTATTTAAGACTCTGATGAAAAAAATTGTTAAAGGCCTTTGGACCAAAACTGAAATTCTTTTAGTCATTTTGAAGGTAAAGATAGAGAAACATATGAGAATTTAGAAGCTGATCTGAAGTCATTAACATTGTTTTGCGCTAATTTTTTCCCCAGACCTTAAAATACCCAAAGTTGGTAATACAGTAGAACCCCGCTAACTTGAACTCTGAAGGGAAGCGAAAATCTGTTCGAGTTAGCGGGGTTTCGAGTTATCGGGATCGATTAAAATATTCAAGTTTTTAGGTTAATAATTAAAAGTTTATTGATTTTCAGCACTTTGGTCAGTACACTGTAGTGCAAATTAATGCATCCGGTATGACTCTTATGATCACATGTAACTGTCAATTATGTGATCTGTTCGTTGACTAATTGAAATCAAATTGCTCCAGTCTTTGTTCTAGTGTTAGAGTTCGATCACACAATAAGAAAAGTTAATGGAATATCTCAATTGGCCTTCCTGTCAAGTTATAAGAACCAGAAATTCGAGTTGTCGGGGTAAACTTTGGTCAAGGGAAGCGAAAATCTGTTCGAGTTAGCAGGGTTTTCGAGTTATCGGGGTTCGAGTTATCCGGGTAAAAATGGCTGAAAAGTTAGATCAAATCCAAGGGAATTGAGACTCTGTTCGAGTTAGCGGGGTTGTTCGAGTTATAGGGGTTCAATTTAGCGGGGTTCTACTGATACTCTCAAGTTTATCAAACGGTTAAAATTGCACATTTGCCTTCTTCATATAGTATTAGAACTAAGTTACTTTGGCAAAATTACGTAAAGCATATTCAAAATGGTACATTAAGAAATGTTGGAAAATTGTACAAAAATCTTAAGTTAAGGCTTGCTAAAAACTACGTCCAATTGTCAGAGATAAGCAGGAATTAAACTTGGACATGTAAATCTTCAAAAGAAACAACTCACTTTAAGTTACGTATTACTACTTACAGTTTCGAGTAAAACATTTTTATAATGGGGAGATTGTTTTGTCTATGTATTATCATACAAAGTTATTGTTTCATTAACTTCTGTTCTAGACCAAACTTTATGGGAAGTGATGAGACCCTTGACAGTGAGGATAGTCAGTTAAACCTCCTTCTTCTTGGTTATGATGGACTGGCTCAGGAACTTGAGAAGGAGATCCGGGTATGTTTAAATTTGTCTTTGTTGAACTTAAGGTAGGGTTTTGACTGATTTTTTTAAAAAACAAATACACAAAAAAAAAGTTCATGGAATCCCTAGAGATGATGAGAACAATACACAATAAGAAAGTTCCACTAAACACCTCTACAGAAATAGACTATTGGAAATATTTTTTGAACTTGGCTATCAAAACAACATCAAACATCCTGAAGAAGACAGCTGAAGCACTGTCAAAATGTCATCAACAAAAATAAAAACTATGCAGAGTGTTCATAAACCCGACAAGGACAATGGAGAAAAATGATTTTTTTAAAGTCTTGGAAAATTTGAAGATTGGTAATTTACATTTTGCCAAGACCTGGAAAATTTTGGAAAGTTTTTTTTGGGGGCCCAAAGGGCTATGAAATAGTTTTGGGATTTTTTTTTGCTTTTCATAGCCAAACATTACCTTGAAACAGAAAATAATACTTTTCATTTGGCCTTGTGTAATGCTTAACCCTTTAAGCCCCAAACACGACAAATGGCGTGTTGGCAAATTCTCCCAACTGAGTTCCATACTTTCTGTAGA
>JAOEHV020230639.1:0-26584 GCA_025447995.2 Isaurus tuberculatus | reverse complement strand
GTTTGGAGCCATCTCCTGCGCATGCCAAAACGACAGTCAGGCGGTTTTGCTCATTTCCTGTGGTTCGAATCTTCACTGTTTTCTCGCCGATTGTGCTGACAGTTCGATTTGATTCAATTTCTGCAAATTGTATAATTTTTAACTTCTCCGCTGTGGTGCAACTTTTTCGCTTCGTGTTTGCTTCTGCCATGATTGCCCGTAAGTTTACAATGATTGCAATAAAGATGCTTCGAAACGGTTTGTTTTTATTGATCTTTCTTAAACAGCTGTTATTGGTTAGTTATCTTTTTATTATAACAAAAGCCTCGACAACAGCCTATTTAAACCAAGTTTATTGTTCTTTCAAGTATGCATGCAAATGAGCGTAGCGGTGCATAGCGATCAGCAAACAAAAGGTTCCGAGTATAATGCGCAGTGCAAATTTGGAACTATAAATTTTGGAAAAAAAGTGCGCATTATACACGGGTAAATGCGGTATATAATTTTGTGTTACGACACTTGGACTGTATCACACAATCACTTGAATGACAATGATGTGTCAATGGCACAATTATCGTTTTAGTAAACCAGGTCGTCACTTCAACAAAGTTGATGATAATACATAAAACTGAACAAAATAATCTCTATATGCCATTTACCTACTTGTGTGGAGACAAAAAACTCAGAAAAAAATTAATTTGGAGTTTGAAATCAAACCATTATATTCCATATACTAGTCAAAAAAGCTCTACCACTTGGCAACAAGAATGAGTAATTTTGTCATTTTTTTTAAAAATATTAATCAGGGGTTTCAAAAAAATTCTAAGAAGGCATTTGAAAATAGCATATACAGTAGCTGGAGGGCAAGGGCCAAAGCCCCAAGCTTTATAGGGGTCTGGAAGAATGCCACCCATAAAAATTTTGGAATTTAGTCTCAAAAAAAATTTTTGTATGCATTTTAGGGTAAAACCTATGGAAAACGTGGTGGCTTCTTGAAGGTTAAGTTCCTGTTTTATGCCAAATTAAGACACAAGACAACCATTGCAATGAATTAGTTAATTAATTTTTCATAAAATCATGGGCAAAAACTAGCTGCCACAATTTGCGAAGTTTTTGAAGAGTAGCTGATGCTAGGATTGTGCAGCACCTTATTTCAAAACCCTTTTTAATACTTGATTATTAATGATAATTGATTCTTGATAGGTTGTTTGATACCAATGCTAAGATCCCAGTAGTTTTGCAGGAGGAAACAACTAGAACACAATACAAACCTCAGGTTGGATTTTTTTTACAAGTTATTAAAACTTAAGAATCCTTTTATTTAATTATGTAACCTACGAATTTTAAGCAAAAGAAGGAGAGGTAGTTTGCAGTACATGTTTTTATCACATTTTGATCATTCTATGGCTAGTCTTAGTCTGACATATTACTGCATGCATCGAGTGTTTGTTACTTATTAATAAACAACTTCAAATTTAAGAATTACATTAAGTTATGATTTATGTATATATTTAAATTTTATCGTTATCATCATGCAGTACTGTATATTAATTATTAAGTAATGTACTGTTTTATGTTATTGTAACTTAGGTAATACTTATTCAAAATATTATTCAAGATGATATTTTATTACATAAACACTAATGAAATACCAAGTGAGCTTTAGTGTGATAATAATTTATAATTTTTTCACATGTGAAAACATAATTATTATACATGTGTTATAACATTGCTCTGGTTACATATGAAAATCACACCTTTCGATATTAAAGTAAAATTATTTTATTAGTAATTTATTTGTGTTTATATTTAACAGAATATTACATGGCTCCTTGGAGATATGAAATTTCCCTTCTGTTGTTTGCTTCACTCACTTGTGAAATATGTGTGTACCTCTATGTGGCCTTGTAATATCCTCTATGCTTTTGTTATTTTAGCTGCGTATTTTGAAAAGACCAGAATCTGAAGCTGCAGCACATAACAGAGTTAGCCCTCTGACAGTGGAAAAACCAGCCCACAAAACACTGGCTGAGAGAGAACGTCAATATGCTGAAGCAAGGTGGGGAAAAAACACTGTGTTAGACCTTTAATTGTATTTGTTTTACATTATCTTATAAAATGTCTTGCTATTTTCTTGTGTAACACTTCTTTTAACACTTTTCAGGGCAAGAATTTTAGGATCAGCATCTGATACAAGTGTAAACAGTTTTTCTGAGTAAGAAAAAGATTATTGAGTTGCTTCTTAGTGCTAAGTAGAATTATAGGAAAAACGTTCTTTTTGAAAAACTTCTTTATTTGAGATCCCCACTATCTCAGTGGGAGACATATCATCCTTCCAAATGAAAGGTCTGGAGTCCTCTCTCTCTCAAATGAATTAACCTTCATTCAGGACTTTTTACCAAACAAGTGACTCTCTTTTTCCAAGCAACTAGTGAATCTTTTCTTTCTTCATAATAAGTGAATTCCATCTACCTAGTGACTTTGTAAAAATGAAGAGCATTTTTCCAAGCTAAATTTCCTCAGTTGATTCCTTGTTCTTGACTATGTACAAACTACCTATTCCAAGTTGCTCCATTGTCTGACACATGCAACCCCATTCTTCAATAGAAGTCTCTTCTTTATCCTTGCCTCCCATGTTACACTATGAATACCTAGAGGTACCCCCACCCCTTTCACTAAAAACCTTCCTAAACAAAAAATCTTTTGCCTTCTGGGTCATCCATTCAAAGGGAATCTCTTTTCTCCAAGAAATTCATCCCTAATGACTTTAGGATCCCTATTCTGGGTTGGTGCCATACCCCATTCAAGGTATTTTGTGCATTTTGACTGAAATGTGCTGCCATCTCCCACTCTAGATATTTCCCTCCCTTTGGCAGCTGCTACTACTACTACTGGGTCGAGCTAGCTCGGCTAGACACTCGACACCTCCATCTCCATTCTACTTTGTCGCTCATTAGAGTGGGGAGCTCTTCAGTCTGACAGCCAACAACTTCAGCCAATTGTTCTTGATAAGTTTTTCTCAGGTGGCCCTGCGATCTTCGTCCATGGGTGGGCGACCAGAGGAGTAACTTGCTGGCTAGCTCTTCATTGTTTCTCCAGCAGTGACCAGCAAAACATAATATCTGTTGTTTGATCGAAAGGCTGATTGGTTGGATGCATCCGTACAGTTCCTGGATTGTCAGATGGTCATGTCAAGATCTGTTTAGTGCAACACGGAGCATGCGGGTGTAAGCCCCATCTTTGGCAGCTAGACGGTTCTATCTACCAACTCCAGGTAGCATCCTCCCCCTACTCCCAAGGGAAATCATCTTCCCACACCAGGTAATTCTTTCCCACTCCCAGGAGGTACCCTCTCCCAACTCTACATACTTTTCTGACATTTCAGATAGTACTATCTCCACAATTGCTATTTCCTCCTTCTCCAAAGTGGTACCATTTCCCCACTCAAAGTAACTCCCTCCCATTCCCAAATGGTACCATCTCCCCACACAAAGTTATCCCCTCCCTCTCCTACATGTTACCCTCTCCTAGCTGTAGCTACTTCTCTCATATTTTAGATGGTACTATAACCAAACACAAGGTTACTTACTCCCACTGCAAGGTGGTAATGTATCTCCCCACACATGGTAATTGGCTCAAACTCCAAGGTGTCATCATCAGGTCAAGTCTCCTCGGGAAAAGGTGTTACCATTTCTCCAGTAGCTCCCTCTCACTACCTGGTAGTACAATCTCCTTACACAAGTTATTAACCTCCCATTACCAGATAGTACCGTCTCCCCATACTAGGTAACTCCCTCCCACTACCAGGTGGTACAGCTATTTTCCTACACCTGGTAACTCCCTCCCACTTCTAGATGGTACCATCTCCCCTATCCTGGTACCTCTCCCCACTACCAGGTGGTATCATCTCCCAACACTTAAAAACTATCTTCAAACTCCAGAAGGTTTTGTCTCCCTACACCAGGTAACTTACCTCTCACTCCCAGATGGTACCATCTCTCTATCGTGGTAACTCTCCCCTTTACCAGGTGGTATCAACCCCAACACTTAAAAACTATCTTTAAATTCCAGAAGTACATCTCCCTACACCACGTAACTTACCTCTCACTCCCAGATGGTACCATCTCTCTATCGTGGTAACTCTCCCCACTACCAGGTGGTATCATCTCCCAACACTTAAAAACTATCTTTAAATTCCAGAAGTACATCTCCCTACACCAGGTAACTTACCTCTCACTCCCAGATGGTACCATTTCTTAACACCAGTAAACTACTTCCCTTCTAATCAATACCTTCCAATACATTGTTTTTAAAACCTTTATGACTTGATGTATTATTCTTTTATTTAATCATTTAATGTCCAATACTCTTTGCCAATTGTTAGTCCTAACTATTTTAAGTATTTGGCTCTGACAAAATATTTATGCAGATACACTTTTTTTGATCCCAAAGGCCATCAAGTCCAAGGCTTTTGAAACTGGAAGAGAAATTACCTGATAATATAATTAGACAACCAAAGTAAGTTGAATAACTACATAGATAACTGAGTAAATTTGTTAAGTATAAGAGAAATAGGGAAAAAATCACAACTTTAACCATATTTTAAGTAAACAAGTTGAATCAGTAAAATTTCAAAATTTTCTATACACTTGCTTAATGTTTGATTTTTTTATAGCCCGAGTTTTTTACAGGCAGTATACAGTAATGTTACAGGAGTAATACATATTTTACCTCAACCTATGAGAGCAACAAAATAATGTGATACACCACTTTTATACATGCCAAAGTTATAATAGAAAGGTCCTTCAATATTTTTTTCAGAGGCCCAGATGGAACTACTGGTTTTAAAGTAAAGAGATAGCAAAGGATATTTCAAGAAATGAGATGATTGATGCATCATTAAGAACCATTTGGTACTTGAGTTCTGCTGAATGTGGCTACCATACTAGAAGTTACACTTGCAATGTTTTTTATTTACATCTGTTTGTTCTTTCTTTCACATTGTATACATGCTACCATAAACCAGATTACATTCTCACTGCAATGCATCATATTGGAGGATTTATGATGAAGTTAACCAAAGCTAAGGCTTTTGGCTCATCTTGAAAATGTGGCAGAACTGAAATGAAATAGATTTGATGTATAATTTGCAGGTTGATAGAAGCTGAACAGAATGTAAACTTCCTTCTTCCTCTGCCCCCTTCCCCTCCAACCCACCGTTTCTTCCCCTCTAATGGTCCATGAAAGAAAGATGATTCATTGGGGAAAAAATGTTGGTCTTTTTGTTGCCTTACATGCTTCAATAATTCAATTTGTATCTTGTTAGAAAAAATTTCAAATATTTTTAAAGAATTTTGAGAAGAATCAGTTGACACTTGCAGCAAAATTAAGAGCAACAAGGAAGACCAGATAATCATCAAATGAGAGCGAAGGCAAAATTTTGAGCTCTAGGGCTTTTATTGTAAATTAAGCGTGTTTTTTAGGGCTGTTGTGGAAAGAAAAACATTTAGCCTTCAGTGATTAATTTTATTTTGGCCAGAAAATTTTTAAGTTTGTTTCGCTGGAAGTTAACTTACAGAGAAAAAAAAGGTGATTTGAAACTGTGTGGAAATTTTCTTGACATAGTAGTGCAAGCAAAAATGATAAGCATCAGGTAAAAAGTAGCATACAAAAGAGCAAGTATAATGAACATGTATAAATAATAGTAAATTAATCAAGATGAATGGGTGAAAAATAAAAACTAATAATTTTAAATTATCAGTGTTCGTCATGGTGTCACTTTGTGCACTTTTATTTATACACGGTTCATACTGATTGATGAAAACAAAATTCCAGGAGTGTTCCAGGGTAGCAAAATAATTTTTCCAGGACACAACCACTAATTCTCTTTTGGCAAAAAACAAAACAATATCAAGTTTAACTGATCCAAATCCCAAAAAAACTTTCTGACATTGAGTCTACATAAAATACAAAAAGTACAATTGCAAGCCTGATGCTTTGGTAGGTTTTTGGTTTGTTTGTTACAGAATTTTAAATATTTTTTTGCAAACTTTCAGGAGTCTTTACAGAATGCAGGGAAATTTTAAAACTGTTTTTCCAGGGCCCTGGAAGAAAATTTCAGGAGTTTTCCAGGAGTAGTGCAAACCATGTTTATAGTTCAGTTTGAGGTCTTAAGAGGGAGGCATGGTAGGTACAACTATCAATAAGTTCTCTATCTTCAAACCAAAAACTTTCAGGTCTGAAACCCAGCTCAGCTTACATTTGAACTATTTTAAAGTATAATCTTTTTCACCAATGTAGACTCAATTATTCATTCCTACACTGTTGGTTATATCAATACAAGGAATCTGGTGGGATCTGAAGCATGCATTTCTTTCTTCAATTTTTTTTTGTACTCAAACTTGTAAAAGTAAAGTTATACATTTATTTTGCGCCTTTTCCATACACATATCAGTGTTTTTCTTAAGGCCGGTACACCGGTAAATTGTACCGACGTTCCCCGACTGCCGTACCGATTTTCCCCAACTCAAAAGTTCAAAATAATTCTGGGGATGTCCCCAGACCGCTCTAGATACTTGAGCATTTGGTCATACCCACTCCAGGTGTACCTGCTTTCCCATTTAGTGTACCCCACTTCTCAAGCCTTAAGAAACACACTGGATATGTTCAAAGGCACTTTACAATAATCAGTTTACCCCCAGATCACCAAAGGCACATATAGGCATGTCTGGCAACCGCTTTAATGTGGTCCATGTATGCTTGTACTCATTTACCTACCTTGGAAGGATGGAAAGCTGAGTGAAGTTTAGTGGGAAAGATGGTCAACCAAATGTTCAACCCTTGACCAGGCTGGGGATTGAACCCATGACCTTAGGGTTGGGAGGAAGGGATCTTGCTACTATGGTAAACTCTCTGCTCTAACTTGTTTTAACTGGGATGTGAAAAGTACCAAAAGATATGAAATATTTACATGCTGTTTGATCAAATCACATCTAGGTTGAAATGTTTGATCATCCCTGTATCTAGCTAATATTTGCTTTGACAAAAGACTAATGCTCAAAATAAAAACTTTTATACTATTTCCGTCCATGATCAACTTTCTAACCTAGGGTTAACTAAATCACACATTTTACCAATTCACCTATAGATGCACTTCTGCAATTTTACTGTGCACATGTTTTGGAAACATCCTTTATTAATAAAGTTTGCAGAAAGTTTTTATGTAGTATGGTCATTGTAAAGTAATAAAACATTTAGGAAAACACATCCTTTGGCAGTGAACAAAGTGTTTCACTGATATTGTTTAATATTCTGAAGATAAGATTTGACAACCATAAATATATCAATGTTCAAATTCTATTTCTATCAGCACTACCACAAACTATGCAAAAAATCTGAGCTCTTTACAAAAGAATTCTGCTTCTTGCTACAATGAAATATTTCTCATGAAACTGAGAATTTGCCAGCAATGAAAGTCCCAAAAGGAACTTTCAATGTAGCAATGTAGGAAGTAAAAGTTCTTTGCCTGTTCTCATTCCAATGTTCTTATAATAAGTTTTACAAGTTGAGGATACAGTCATTTTGACAAGGTAAGATCTAATGTTAAATTAGCTGGATTTTCGTTCGTTGTCAAAACTTTTAAAACCCTAATCAGAAAAAGTGCCCAAGCTTTGGTGGAAAAATGAAATATAAAAAAGTTTAAAACTGAGAATTAACCAAAATATATCTTTTCCATAAATTTTGCAAAGATTAGCAAAAGTTGAAACAATTGATATTCTCAAAGTCAGCAAAGAAAATTCAACTGCAAATTATCAAAATCATTAATATAATTACTATCCCTAGAATCTAACTAAATAAAAGTATTGTTTTCTACATCAAATTTTGAACTGAAGTTGCTTGAAAAGGGACTGGCAAAGATAATCGTCGAGGTATTCCACTAAGTATAACACTGCCACTTGAAGGTGTCCCTGCCGACACAGTTACAGGATTAATTACAGATTTAATGGCTGGTGTCAAGTGTGTTACCATGGTAACTGACTTTTGTTGAAGAGCAGGGACAGAACACTGTATGGTGTGTGGCACAGAAGGAATACTAACACTTGTATTTTCTGTGGCAGGCTGTGTTCTAGATTGAGTTGATGCTGGAAGTAGAGAGGTTTGATTGCTTGAAGGTAATGAACCAAGACTGTAACCTGGTGCACTGAGAATCACTGCCTGCGGTGACCCAGTTGACTGGCTCAAACTAGAATTCCACACTACTCTAGAGCCTCCTGACAGCATTGGCAATATCAAAGGTGCTTGGGATACTGAAGAGGTAAGGACAACAGCATCTGATGTCTGGGAAGTATTGATATGATTGGCAGGTGATGTCAAAGGTTGTGTTACATGTATATTGTGCACATTATTAGCTGTTGTTGGTTGGAGTGACACCAGTTCTGACTGTATCAATGCTTGCTGTGTAGGCACTCGCCAGGGAGCCTCACAGTGCTTGTGATTATATCTTAGGGGCTTAAGTGGACTGACAGTGTCAATCAAACTGGCTTGAATACCAATTGAAGATTGCTCAATTAACTGTGTTCTTGGAATTGGTGATGATGATTGATTGACAAAATTAGGAAATTTTTTGCTGATGTTTCTATTTGGTTGGCAGTTTGCAAAGGCCTTTTCTAGTTCTCGTTCAATCCTCTTCCATCTTTCATCTTGTAAGTCAAAACTACTTTGCTCCTGTAACAGCTCTTTTTGTTTTTGTCTCTCAAGATAAACTTTCTGTTCAGGAGAGTAACTTTTACCACTTGTATTTTCAGGCTGTTCCTTCTTTTCAGATACATCACTGTCTGTTTTTACTGCTTCAGAAAAACTTCCAGATGGCTTGGTGACTCCTTTATCATGGACACCATTAGTGAGTGGTCTAAATGCTGATGTTGCTGAGTGAATGAAACTTTTGATATTGTTTTCTTCTTCTGAATTCTGCTTAACTCGCTTCACTTTAGGTCCATTATGAACACTACTTTCATTATCAGGCATCTGGGAAGTAAACAATGTTCTTCTACTCTTCTTGCTTTCAAGAGAATTACGAAGCCCATGACAGCATGTAGACAAAAGCTGTGACATTCGTAAGATAAGTTAAGGAGAAGTTCTTACAATGCATGAAAAACTGACATACAACATTTTTGAACAAACTAGACACAGCTGCATTTTCTCGGGCTTCCCTGTAAAGATTTGGAAATAAATTTCTGTTGACTCAATATATCTATTTAAATATGTAAAAATGATGTAGAGAAATTCTAAATGTTTGCATGAAATTAGAAAAGAGTATTAAGTAATAATTATAAAGGATTTTCTCAAATAACTTCTGAAAACCCAAAGTATTTCCTCACACCTTCCACACATACACAGATATCTTAAATATCTTATATAAGTTTTGGATTGCTTGGTTATAAATCTACAATTTTCTTAGAACATGTCTAAAAAAGTATACATTAAAGAAAAAGAAACATCTGCAAAAGTTAAATAAGCAACAACTGAAGTTTACGCTTACTTACTTTCCACATGATTTTCAATAAATCCACCATTACCATGTACTTAAATCTATGTTTAACTCTGCACATGCACAGTAGCGATTGGAGGGCAACTATGATTAGACTTAGCTCTCAGCAAAAACATTAAAATTACTTTTGTTGTTAGTCATACTAGACCACTTAAATCTTTGAAATTGACTTGCTGGTAGAAACTCAGTGAAATAAGGGTCAGAACCTGTCATTCATTTGAATGTTGTCTATTTCAATGTGTGCATTTGAGTGGAGTGAAGTTTTTACCAAGTTATTGAATACTTGGATCACTTTTGCTGGCAGCATGTGTGCAAAAATGTTGAGCAAACTCAGACAATGAAAGTCAGTTCATATTTGATAAAAAGGCCATACATTTATTGAAAATTCAGAGCATACTGGTTATTAAACAACAAAAAAAAAATAACATTTTGTTTGAATAACACTGAAAGCAGCACCAAACACTAAACAGGATCATTTACCAGAGTTTCCAAGACATCTATAATGCTTGGAGAAAGAATTTAAGCTTATCATGGACTAAATAGTTTCAATATCAGAAGCTTTTTGAGTTATGAAAGGATATGATCTGGGTACTGTTCCTGCAACTTCTTCAGCTCAGATCTGAACTTGACTTCTGTTGGGCTGCCGATGGTAACATCTAGGTAGGGTAATGGTAAAGTATGATTTTAGAAAATTAAATGACTTTTAATTAAAACTTGAACTCCCTTAGATGATTTAAATATTAAATAGAAAAAATCTAAGAATAATTTAGAAACTGACTTAAAGTTACTTACAGTTTGTATTACATTGTTTTTACACTTAATATGTCTTTAATTGGCAACCACTTTAGAGTTGTGAGTAAACTATAAAATGGATAAATGTTGCAGCCAGTTATTATTATTCTTGTTATACCACAACTGTTAGACCTGACAATGGCACAATCAAAACCAGGAGTTTCATTAAGGGTCGGGCACCGGGCAAATTGACTGGTTGTGAACATAACTTTGCCCGGCTCCTTTCAACATTTTAGAGAACAAATATAAGCCCTAGTGCTGTGGCTATATCATGCAATTTTCTGAGTATGAACACAGTCTTCTCAAAAAGAAATTGACTTATTTTCTCCTTAAAGGAACCACAATTTTCCCAATTGTAGTACAAAGTCATGATGTTAAAATTTACGTTCACGTCGCTCAATGATGCATTGCAAAAGCAAACGTTCTGCATGAAAGCCCACATGCACCTCAAATGTTTCAAAATTTTTCAGGGGAGCATACCCTTGCCCCCCTTACTTTGTCAGGACCTGTGGGCCTTGCCTTTTTCCTGCCTGGTTGTCATAGCTTGATGCCCTACTGATCAAATCTTTCATAAAACCCCTGAAAAACACTGTTGCAAAGTAGAAGAGTTTCAAAACATTATTAATTTTTATTGAACTGTAATCTTGAACCTATTTTTTTTGCTTCATGATCTACAAAATTAAATGAAAGACTCACCATTAATGTCATCAAATTCTTGTACTGAATATCCATCTTCTTCACTGTCATTACTGTGACTTCTCTTTTTGTACATCAGTGATCTATCGGATCTTGATCGTGGCATCTTGCTTTTAATGTTTCCATTCATTTTATTTGATTGTCTCAGTTGCTGCTGGCTTGGTCTTCTACCTATGATTCTACCAACTGCACCTATGAAGACAAAATATATGTTGTTGTAAAAACCTGCATGCATAATTTTTTCAAGGCTTCCAAGAAAAAATTAAAAGTTTATTCTTTCCAGTGTATACATAACTTAAGAAACTGTAGTAATAAAATTAATGGATTATCACTCAGGACTGCCAGCAACAAGTATTGAAAACAGACTAACTTACAAATATAAAATATCTACTATCAATTCTTAATAACCACTCCAGTAACATCACTGTTTCAATATTTAGTCTGGTTTAAAACATGTTTTTTCAAATTTTTAGTCAAATTGCCAAACAGGGGCCAAGCTTTATGATCAAATTTTGCTTCCTCGGTAAAAAAAGTTTTTCAAATGTCTTATACCTGCCCCTTTTTTCAAAAGCCCAACCCATGCAAAACACTGAAATAATATGATACAGCTTAATACACTTACTAACTGGCTCTTTTTTAATCCATTTAGTTTCTGGTAGCACAGCCTGCCTTGTTGTAGAACTCTTTCCTTGATCATCTAAAGTACCTAACATGGAAATAGTTATAAGTGTTAACTAAAAGTAAGCACTAAGTAGACAGTGCTCAACACTAATACTAGTCCACTATCCCAGGACTAAAAAAACTTTGTGATGGGCTAGTAAATATGCCCTCCTTCTAGCCCCAAGACTAGTTAGTTTCGTGAAATAAAAAAACATAGTACAACTAACTTGGGAAGTTTTTGCAGTGTACTTTAATGCATGGGAGCTAGTTTCTAAAAGCTTGAAAATAAAAGGGTGTTGGGGGAGGGACAAGACACCAGAAGTTGAATGGTTTCTACCTAGCCTTTTGTCGGTGTATTTTTGGTTTATTTGGGCTAGTGGCTAGTCCTTACGAGTTAGTGATTTATTGTGCTTACTAGCCCACTGTCTAGTATTCAAAAAAGTGTCAAGCACTGGTAGGAAACTTATGTTTGAATCATGTTTCTCAAGCCATATTCTCATATGACAGGACTTCAGAACAGTAGAAAGCAGTTATCTACCTTGATGCTGCTTAGGTTTTTCTTCAAGTTTGTCTAGATCAATACCAATCCAACGGAATCCTGGTTTTCTCCCTGACTGAAGACTATGGATGTGTACTTTTTCAATCAGTTGTAAGCTTGACAGGATATTGGCAATGTCATACAATCGCCGCACTTTGGCTGTAAAGAAGAATGCAGCATTAATATGCTTTGTCAGTTGATTAAATGTTTGTCATTTTGGCATCTAGTTTATACTTGATTGTTATTTCAGGACCTTTTTAAGCAAATCCAGAACTTCAATATCAAATAAAACTTGAATGCTTTACAAATTTTTTTTCAAAAATCTGTTCAACAATAAACGGCCTATATTAACAAGCTTTAGAAGATTGTTTCTGGACAAAAACCAAGCCTCCCAGTGTTTTGGTTTTTGTTTTAGAATATTGTCACATCAAAAAGATATTAACAAACAGCTTTTTTTTATTAATTTTGGAAGTTAAGAAAGAAAATTCTTGCCCATTCCAGGATTTTCAAGGACCAAGACCTAAATTCATGGACTTTCCAGGGCCTGGAATTTTTTTTCCCCTAATTCCAGGATTTTCAAGGCCCGTGGTAACCCTGTTATTTTTAAACAATAGGACAAGCAGGAGTAACAGAGGCTACTGATGGATGCATTTCATTATGGTTGCCATTTTTGCTATAGGAATTGTCAGTTCTGTTGTCATGATTATGGTTTGTTACTGTAACAAAGAAACTGATTGCAGGTCTAAAGTGAGCACCAATTCAGCTGGTGCTCATTTTCAAGGAACCTTTTTTAAAATTTTGGCTTTCTTTTCTTGAAGTGTAGTGTTAACTCCAAAAATAAACAAGTACTGAAATCCCCAATGCCAGTGCACCAGCTCTGTCGGTCAGCAGCCTTTCACCAGAGCCTCACTCTGGTACCAGTGCGTTCTGCCATTTTTGTTGAGACTTATGTTTGTTATTTATCATCCTGAATAAAAGAGCTTCAGCACATCTTGTCTGTTTCCTTTGTTGGCACAACTTGTTTCTTTGTACCTTATGGTAAAGGGCTTTTAAAGGGAAAATTTGCTCAAAGAACAATATTAAAATAGTTAGAAAACAATTGTGCTTGCTTATTCAACTTGATTTTAAACAAGTTAACCACTAAAAAATATCTCTAAAATCTATATCTGGAATTTCTTAAATATCACATGTCGGATTCAATAGTGGCTAACTGCTGTAAGTCATAATTAGCAAAGGTCATTTTATTAGCATATTGTTCACAGACAGAAATATGTTAAACAGCTTAAATTGTGAACAAATTTGAGATTGTTGTATAACTATAAGGTGTCTAGTAAATATAAATTATAAGGTTGAACAAAATTAAAAGGCAAAATTTTTAAAACTTGTTAAAGCTTATAAAGTAAACAAGTGATTAATACATACTTTTGAACTTAGCTTGTCCTTCTTCTGCATCATCTATCAGGACATTTGCTGCATCTTCTAGTGTCACTTGTTTGGTCTTACAGACAAAAAATCCAGAAATCAGAAAGTTAATTACCAAAAACCACATATAAATTTATGTCCCCAACATAAACAAATAATAATTATTGATAGTAGACTGCCAAATCAAAACAATTATATTTAATTTATATTTTCTTGAACAAAAGATTCAGAACAAGTTATTACAAAGTTTATTAAGTTTAGGATTAAAACCCTAAACTTAATGAACTTGTTTTTAAGAACAACTCCTAACTGATATAAGACGAATTGTCAAACAAAATAATTTTAGGGACTTGTGTCAAGCACTGCTGAAATCTGTTTAGTTGCCCATTACAAGAATCAAATGATTTTTTTTCAAATAGTTCCCAGAAAATTATTTAGTTGGTAATTTGGTCAATTTAGTACAAGGACTGAAAAGTTTTGAAAAATTAACCTGTAAAACAACTTAAACTGATTTTATGTTTGATTTATTCCCATGTTTGAAGTATTAATATTTTGATCGTTGCCATAAGAAGTATAAGAAGCTATAGTTTAGAATGTAAGCCCTTTGTCATGTCTAAAGTTTCTCTAGAACACACTATTTAGCTGAAACATAACACATTTTACCTAGAAATTGTTTTAAACTAGTCTAGTCAACAAGATCTAAAACTGATAAAATTGGATGCTGTGTCAGTGTTTCTATAGAAACAGTTTGAGAAATTTTAAAGTTGTACACCATGGAAGAATGGACTACAGTCTGAAACGTCAGTTTTTCTTATTCTTCCACGGTGTACAACTTAAAAATTTATCGAAAAGATTTAAAACTTTTTAAAGCTAAACAAAAATTTCAAAGTTGAAAAGATATTAACTTAAATCAAGAAGTGATTGAGAACACACTGTTCCTCTGATCTTACCTCTGAAACAAGAAACATCATCAGAAACTTCTGGCTGAGAACTCCAAGCGACTTATCTTTTCTGCAATACTCATCTATTGAGAGACACATTCAAACATGTTAACTATTGGGTTACATCTGCAAAGGTAAACCATGACAAAGTTTACATAAACATGGTTCATACAGAAAATTGAAACCTTTTTTCAAGGACTTTTCAAGGACCAAATTTATTTTTCAAGGACCCTTCGTAGAATGTCATGTTACCTGTTTAACAAAATTAATCATTCTGTACCAACCAAATTAGAAGTTTTCAATGTCTGAAGCTTCTCTTCCAACTTGTTATCCAAGGTCTTAAGTTCCTTTGCATTTTCTTTCGAAGTTCTCCTGAGGGAGTTGGACTGTGTGAGCCAACCCCTGATCAATCTGGTGTCGGCTCCACATAGGGATCATGTTTGGCTTTGCCTTTTTTACGCAATTCTTTGCAGTTTTTTCTTTTTTTACAAAATTAAAACGGAAGAACACTCTTATCTTCACAATGCAACTTTGCTGCAACTTTTCAGATTCTATGTTGGGGAAAATTCAACGACTTTTCAAGACCTTATAGTGCAATTCAAGGACTTTTCAAGACTGTACAAACCCTGATAAACAAGATGGTAGATACCAGACAAAGCTGCATGGTCCTAGGCCTCTAGTATTAAGCAACAGACAAGCTAAGTAAGGTGCTCATGGTACAGTTGGAAAGCTGAGTTAGTTTCGGCAGAAAAAAGGTTACATAATGTTCAAATCCTAGCTATAGCTAGGTTCGAGTCAAGAACTTATGGTTGGAAGGCAGAAATCCTGTTAAGCTCAACATACCTCGATACTTCTTTGAGCTGTCTTCTGCCTCCATGTTTCCCTCTTGGCCAGGATTTAAAAATTTGGATGAATGGGAAATTGAAAGCACATTGGGATCTCTGGGCAAAAGCCGTGGCAAAAAATTTTGTCCTCCTATGTTCACCTGTTTCATCTATAAAACATCAAGTAATTCAATAAAATAGTTTATTGACAACAAATTTTATTACCAACAATTAAAATTAACGGACTTTGAGAATAAGAAAAATTTAATATAAAAACATGCAAAAGTATAATATGTTTGCATGCACCATAAAATTTTGTGTTGACGTTGAAAGGCTTTTGAAATCTGGCATTTTTTACAGAATCTGAAAAAGAAAGAGTTTCAACAACCAGTGTACTGCTTTTGCATTTTGTTTTTTACCACTGGATCTCCTAAATTAAAAAAAAAAACTGACCTGTCCTTTCAACTCAGGATTTTCCTTGCCAGAAGCTGATCGCTTTCCAGTGAATCCCTGAGCAATGGCGTTTGCCTGAAAACAACACAAGGATAAGATAGAATATAATATTTTGCCATCAACTGGATAACATCAACACAATCTATTTTACCATTGACTAGGATAGGACTAACATCACTGCTCATGAGAATGAACTCCTCTTGGGAAAGATCAGGGAGGCCATATCAATACTACAAAAGGAATGAACTTTGACCAAGGATACCAGCTTCCCAGGTCTAAATAAATCTGCTTGGTCCTATTACATCAAATTAAGGCTGAGCAAACAGCTCACACTGACAAATTAAAGGACTTTGGATGGAGTCTGAAAACTTTTTTTAACTTTCTAAAGCTTAGTTGGTGTTCAAAAAAATATTTATTTGCATTTGTGGATTTCCAACCAAGAAATTTCATAAGTTCATAAAATCTATTTTTTAACAGAGGGTCCCCAATAGGTTTGGCAGGATGCAGGATTTGACTTTTTTTTACAGCAATATTTGGAATTTGATCTGAAAACAAGGGTGGGAAGTGGGAATTTCAGCTGCCAGTGGGAGCGGGATTTTTTGTTTTTATAGGGTTTGGATGCGAGATTGGTAAGGAAAACAGAGTGGGATATGATATTTCCAACGAAACTTCATTTTAATAAAGTTTCTAAGTTGACCAGCACAAAAACCGCAGGCTGACAGAAATGAACCTTTTGTGTGTATATGTGTCAGCAGGGTGCGAAATTAACGTCGATTAGCCGGCTTTTACCGGCTACTTTGACTGTGAGCCGGTAAAAGTGTCTCAAAAACACATTTAACTGGCCCAATAGCGCTTTTTAAAATCTCCTGAAAAACTGCGATTCAGGAAAATATATCCAGATTGACCGATTGAAAATTTTCGTAATTTCGCACCCTGGTCAGGTTTCAAGTAATGAATAGCAATGGCTCTTTAAGGGACGGACCATTAACTATTTTTGTTTCTGCATTAATTATTACTTTACAAATTACTAAATATTAACATAAAAACATCTTTGAAAAGTGGGTGAGATTGGGATTCCTAAGTAAAAATGGGCAGGATGCCAGGATTAACATGAAAAAATGGGCGAGAAAGCAGGATCTGAGAACCCAATTGGGGACCCTCTTAACACTGTGAACGCTTTTCTTTTTATAAGAACAAACTTTATAAAAATACCCAGGCTGAGATTTGCCCAAAAATTAAGAACAAGCTAAGAACAATCGCTAGGCTGAAATTTGGATCAGACAAATTGAAGAAATTTATTTAATCCTTGTGCACAGATTGAGATGTAATAACATTTCTAACTGCTCTTTTCATTTTTTAAAAAGATTTTATTGCATAAAACAATAACAAACATTTATTATATGGCAGGCTCGCTGAGCGGGCAAGATAAAGCGAATTCTGTGTTCTGATTGGTTACACAAGCGGGCAAGATATGCCCATCTTGCCCGCTCGGGATTTTCGGTAGTAAAGTGAAATTCTTTGGCCATACAATAAATCCTTTATTGAACAACCTTGTTCGGTCAAGATGGCTGGATATTGGCCTCGTTCTTTTTTTCATTTTCATAATAACGCAAAAAAAGAACTTGGCCAATATCGAGCCATCTTGACCGATCAAGGTTGTTCAATAACGCATATGTATTTCTTAGCACCTTTTCATTATTCCAGGCAACTAATCCACTATTTGGAAATATCAGGAAATATGAACAATTTAAGAACAATTTGAGGCTGAAATTGCCAAAAAGTAATAACTGTCCAGCCTTGGCCAAAAGTTACTGGTTCTTATAAAAAGAAAAGTGTGTAATGTGAGGTAGAATTAATTAAGATCACAGACATTTTGGACATGCAAATTTAGTGCCAAAAAGATCATTTGAAAATTAACCAGTTCTAAAGATCCAGTTTTTTATATATTTTCACTGTATAATTCAAATATTAAATGATCAAAATTAGAAAAGAGCAATACCATACTAATTACTAATACCTTTATTCTTGCCAGGGTATTAGGAAGGCGGGTCTTGCCATGCCACACATATCTGTTTTTTGCATATCTACTGATTACTTCCACACTTTCAAGGACATTAACAATGTCATATATTCGACGTCTCTCAACATCTGATTTTAAAAAATAATATAACAGAGAACATTTTACTTTAGTTCATTTGGTCGTGCCATTAAGGTAACACAGGGTCCCCCCTCAGTATTGGCATAAAAATTCCATGACTCTCCATGACTTTTTTTGAAACATTTTCCAGTACTTTCACTGACCAAGACGAATAAATTTCAATGATTTTTCAGGTTTTGAAAATTAACTAAAAAATAGTACATGGCCAAAAATGTCTAAAAACAGCTTTAGCAAATTTCAAAGCTGCATAAGTGAAGTTTTAGTGCAGCCAGCCGTAAAAATTTTATCAGTGTTACAAGGGCCTTGATTGACTGTCTGTGTTTTCATTGTCTTTAAAAGATCCTATCCACGCGTACGAAAAATTACACAACACAAACACGTCACGATCGAAGCTTTTATAATCAAATTACTAACAGTGCAACACAATAAACCAGTCACCTACAAAAACCCCTGACTTTTAATGACTTTTTGCAAAATTCCCTGACATTCAATGACCCTGGAAAACGTTTTCAAATTCCCTGACTTTCCAGGTTTTTCTCGAACCGTGAGGACCCTGTAACATACAACCATGTCAAGACCACAATAAATTGCAAATAATTCTTAATTTGGAAATCTTACACAACTTTGTTCAGTGTTAAAATAATTCACTTTTGTTCTGTGAATATCTTTAATTATATACAATTTGATTAATTTGTTTTTCTTAATCTGAATGTAACGATTGATGAAAGCCAAGTAGGATTTACTCACTGAGACTCTTTGCAACCTCGTCCAAACCGATTTCAATGTGCTCATCCACAGGGGGCGTTTCTGGATAGTTAGACAAAAACCTGCAATAAGAAATTTCAGTTCATCAATAACTTCAAGACTGCTTGAAGATGGAATTTTTTTTGGAATAAATAAATCATTCTCATTAAGACAACTTTAAACAACATGTAAATAATGAACTAAAATCACGACACTTGCTATTAAAGAACTAAAAACTATATCATGTCATGTGATGAGCGTCAGTGCACAAACGACAGAGAATTTTGAATGCTTCTATTAGAAATTTTCGTTAGTATTTAGTTAAATAAAAGACAAAAACAAAAGATTTTCCTGTATTTGCTTACAGCATGATGCATATTGGTAAAGTTACATAACTGGGCGACTTGGCCGTGAACAATTAATGGCAATCTTAGTATTAAAATTCAACGAAGGTAAATCAGTGAGTTTCTACTTGGGTCATAAGAACTGAATTTGAAAATAGCTGACAATAGAAACAAAATAAACACACAATTCCCCAGTGACAGTTCCATGTATTGTCTATTCACAAACAAAAATGGCGGTAAAAAAATACGATATGGCGGACTATCTCTGTATTAGTGAATGAGATTAACCTACCTTTGACACAGAAGACCAAGCGACTTATCTTTTCTACTGACTGTAGTTTTATCAGACATGTTTTCATTAAAAGTGGGTTTCACGTCCATGTAGGGCAAGCAAAATTCACCGTCAGGTCTCGCGAACAGTTCACGCTTCTTTATTTCGCGGTCACGGATGGCGGGACTAGCAGCACTGACTAGCATTTTTAAATTTGCGGTTGGAGTTAGGGGATCTTCACATTTTCTTTCCTTAGGCGGCGTAACGGGGACCTTTGAAGAAGTGATTGAGTTTCTACACTCGCTTTCATTTAAAAAAGGCCTATTAAACTGCAAATCTAACCCAGCTAAGGTTAAGGTTGAAATACGATTATCAAAGGAAAAACTTGAATTAGTTCCACACATTTCCGAGTCTAATTTTACAGAATATTCCAACGGCGAACTAGCTGTTGCTATACTTGAAAGTTCAGCTAAAGAGGAATGCCGTACGAGTGGAGTCGACTGCGACGAGCTGCTGCACTCGCTTGCAGACTCGTCACGATCGCCATCAATATCCATGTCACTGGCCGTTTTTCTAAGCCAGCTATCTGGCGCCACCATCGGCTCACTTTCCTTCATCGCGTACCTGGATCAAGAAATATAAAACTTGTATTTTAACTATAATATTAATCCAATATTGAAGAACAACATTTCCTTGCGTTGCTGGTACAGAGTATAGCAATGTTTGGAAAAGACTAATTGTTTAATATTCACCGCGTCATGTTCAGTAATACAATAGTGATATGTGTGTAACTGCTGATTTGGCGATCCTGACATTTCCCGTGTTCAAATTATTAAAGCTAATAGGTTTTAAGAAATCATTTGCACTAAGGATTCATATTGTATTGGATAAATTAAAAGTTATGTTTCTCGAGCCTAGGATGTCTATAATTTAAATAAAAGAAAACAGAAATCGATTTCTAATTTCGTTTGTAATTCAAACGGCTGCATTTTCTGGCGGCTACCTAAGAAGTTATGATCACGAGTATATTTCGCTTATCTCTTTTAAAAAGATTTTTTTCGGGTTGTTTGTAAGACATTATCAGAACCATAATTTCTATGACTAAAAGAAAATACCATCGAGAACTAGAAACAATTCAGCTAGAATATTTACCTGGAAATTTCACCTCCTCATTCTACCTGAAACACGACAGACAATGAGCAGAATGTAACAACGTTTAGCGGTTGCGTTTTTGGCGCGTTTGATTTTACGCGGGGGATTCTACAAATGAATAATAGCCAATCAAATCCATTGTAAGTAAGCACGTGATGAAATCAACACTTTTTTTTTTATAAAATTGTCCAATCAGAAGTAAAGAAGTTTTCACAAGGCATAATCGACTGGCTTTTAGGGCGTCTCTTCACCAGTCTTGAACACTCAAAATGCAATCCACTGCCTCTAATAAGGCTCGGTCGCTGATTTGCCATGCTTTCCGCCTGATCTAAAATGGCAACCACATCTGGAGGAGGTAAGAGAGTAAAATTTCACTTGCACACGCTCGACTTTATAAATATAAAACTATTTTATTTAATATTGTGGTGTCAGGGCTTAAGAACTTGCAGCTTAATTTGATCACGGTAATTCTATGGCAGGAGCGTGGAGACCGTACAAAGAATTACTGACGGTTGTGGAAAAAGCCATTTACAGGAAAAGACCTGAAGTTTTTTATGAAGTTGACGCCGCATTAAAAAAGTACAAACCTGACTTTTTGTCTCTGCTCAAAAGCCCGGTAAGATCGCAATTCAGTTTAAAATCTATACCTACATTAACTTTTATGAAAACAAAGCAATTATTGCCAATCAGAAGCTAGCAACACGTCCTCAACAACTATAATAATTATATAAATATGTACGTATTTAATTTCATATGTATATACATATTTGGGAATATATAATAGTGTGTGTAATACTATTATGGTTTTCTGTGATCAAAGTTTGATCGGCAAAGTTTGAGCAATATAATCGTTTTGCTAATACACACATTTTGTTGCCCAGTTGCTATAGCTGATATCAGATTTTATTAAATGTAATCCTACAGCAACTCAATCTGTTATTCTGTAAAATGATTAAATAAAATTAAACTTATCTAATAAATAACTAAAATTTTTATTTTAAAAAAAAAATTGAATTTGAATTTTTAAATTTTTATAAATTTTGTTTCTTGAATTTGAGTTTTTAAATTTGTATTTTTTTAAATTTTATGTTTCAAATAAAACTGTATTGTAATAGAAACACTTTATACAACCTTTCTTTCAGTCAAAGAATGCTAATCATAGACAGCAGATCAAAGAAGCTCCAACTAGAGGCATCCAACTGCAAGGCCAATCAGAACTGCACAAGTTTCCAGAACAGTTTGTCCAAGAAGTCTTGATTATTAGTGATATCTTGGATCTGAATGAGTATGTCAGTGTAGATTTGTTACTTGCTGGTGAACAGCAACAGCCAAATTTTCCTGGTCTTACACGAGGTCTTGTATCAGTGTTGCTGTATCATGATGGCCGTCGCTCACTTGTTAGTTCTCTTAGAACTTTGATTCAGGCACGCGAAGGTGTTACATGGACACTTGGTCTCGATAAAGAATTGCAACAATTGGTGACATCTTACACTGATAACCTAAGAGATGAAGGTAAGTGGTAGAACAATAAGATGTAAGAGCTGCACATAAAGAATTGCCTTGAATTCTTGAGAAAGGGAATTGCATTTTTTTTCAAAATTAATTTCCAGATTATATATGCAGGGTTGTCAAAACGATTTAGAGTAGCTGGAATTGCAAAAGAGTAGGGGGAACTGTGGGCCAAAGACCCCCTACCTTCGCCACCGGTCGCCATGACTTTCTCTTCTCTATGTGTGAACTTGCGTGATGATGTATTTTGCAAGTCTACTCACTTTTAATAGACAAGTTCTGTATCCAATTTAGTGATCTTTTGGACTTCACTTGGCTGCATGTTATTGTTGCATCATGTCATTGCGATTGTTCAGCGCCATTTGTGTTAGGTTGAGGAGAGGCTGGGGCGAGATGGTACTAGACTAGTTCACTGATTCTTGTAAATGTTTCATTCACACACGTGCTGAAAATCACTTTCGAAAAGTTTCGCATGATCATGAATCAGATGCCTTCAGAAGGTGGAAGTGCTGGGAAACAATGAAAAATTCTTTTTATACACCTTATTCATAAATGGCGCCCGCTGCATGAAAACGAGGCACGGGGGGCCAGCTAAAATTTGTTTACTATAAAGCTATATGGGTTTCTATCGAAGCAAAACTTGCGTAGCGTATTTTTCTTTGATAAAATCACCGGAAAACGTAAAATATCATTTATTTAAATGAAGGAAATGACAGATAGCAGGATATAGCGGCATTTAGACATCATGCTATTTTTTTATGCATGCAGCCGGCGCCATTTATGAATAAGGTGTATGTTGATCTAATTTACTGGACGAGTAAAATACATACCAAATGATTTAGAAATTATTGCATTACCCGCACCTCCGTATTACCTGCAGCAACATCTAAATACAGAAAAATTAACGTATTACCCACGGGTAATCGCCCGGAAATTACGGTAGGTCTATTTTTTGGGCATGGTTTCACAAAAGGTACCCAAAACACAATAATAGAACTAAAAGCCTTATTAATGTAGGTTATTGTTTTCATCTAACTCCCCTTTACTAGATTTTTATTCAATTAGTGTAGTGCTGCAAAAACTTGGAACTGGCTGTGAAGTATTTAGTGAGGCTTAGGAGAGCTGAAAGGTAGATGATCAAAACAATGTGTGGAGTCAAACTTGCAGATAGGGTGTTAATATAATGCTGAGTTGTGGGAGCAGGTTGGAGTTGATATTGACAGGGTTTGTGCTACTCCTTAAACTCCTTGAAAAAATCCTTGAATTTATTTTTTTGTTTTCAAGGGCACTTGAAAAGCCCTTAAATTTTAGAAGTTCACCTAAAACTCCTTAGAAACTCCTTGAATTTCAATTTCAGTGGTAGTGAGGAATGTAGATTTCTAGTGGTGCAAAGTTTTTCCACATTGTTGATACCTGTTTCAGGAACACTATATCTAAATTATGTACAATCTTCTAGTTGAAAAATTTATTCTGTGTCTAAAAATAAATGACTTTTCTTTGTATTAACATGCTTAAACCTTGACCTTGGTGAGAATGTGGGAGGATATACCATAATAGAAATTCGATCAATATCAATCAATCAATCCAATTTTGATCCGGGTTTATCCCTGTAAACAGGGGTGGCTGGATTTACCCCACTTTGGCAGCAATCTCTCCAACTCCCACTCTCTATCTCACTCAATTCATGGCATCCTTTTTCCCCAAACCAACACTCTTGAAATTATCATAAAAAATATCATTTTGTTAAGTGACACAACAAAAAAGACTCCTTGAAAAATAACTTTTTGGCCCTTGAACACTCCTTGAATTTTGTATTTAAATCCCAGCACAAACCCTGTATTGATCTGGATGTGAAAAGGAACAGGTTCAGATGATAAAGACAAGTTAATAAAGGGAGATGGATAACCTTTTTAGGCAGGTTCTTAATTTAGAAGTAGAGGGAAAAAGGTGAGGGTCAAGGCCAGCATTAGAATTTCATTTTTTTGGCCACAGGGTAGAAATATCTTGTACAGATGAGATCTACAAGCTAAATGGGCCAGTCGTGTCTACATTCTGCAACATCACCTGACAACTTGCAACAGCAAATTTTGTTGCGTGACAAGTTTTTTGAGTTTGTGGTAATACGCGCAACTTAACTTTCCAACCTGCAATGTAACAGTGTTGCATTACAAGTTGGTCAAAAATGTTGTTCATACCGACTTTTGCTATGTCGCATGGTGATGGTCCGTACGGACCGACAACATTTCATGGCAATCCCATCACTATTTATACCAGATTCTTTCTAAGTGGCTCATGACCCGACACGAGCTGACTTTTGCTATGTCGCATGGTGACAGGCCATTAAGTCATTGAGCTTCATGTTGTATAACTGTTGACGACCTAACACAGACCAACTTTTACATAGACGATGCAACATGCATCGTGTGTATTGGACAACCCTCACCCTGAAGAATGCTGTGCACAGCTGAAAGATATGAAATGATGAGTATTTTATGTAATGACTCTTTGGATCAATGCAAATAGAAAGCGTCCATCAGGAAAACAAAACCTGCTCCTGCATTCTGAGAATAGAGTATTAGAATGGTAGTTGTTTTGTTTGTTTTCATGCTATCTCCCTAAGCTGAATCACAACATTGTGGTTCAGATAAAGTGAAAACCTGATCTCGTAAATAGTCTGCAGGGTCAAAGTGCAAGGTCAATGCAAAGTACATTGTTTATGAGAAGAAAACTAAGGAATTGGTGTTTGTGAAACAGAGCTTTGATGATCAAATCACATCGGTTGGAAACATCAAATGTTGCCCTAAACTGAAATTATGACTTGCCTTTGAAACTAGCAGTAGATTTAGGTTACCAGGAAAAGCTAGAAAAATACAATCAGAGTTTAGACAATAAGGGGGTTGAAGAACTATGGGTATAACCAACAGGAAAATTATCGATTGTTCAAATCTTTGGTACTTTCCCAACTAATGTATGCCTTAATATTATATTGTTTTTACAGGGTTGACAACAACCATTCTACAGCAGCTAGCAGGACTTAATCTTCAAAATGAGCTGGATAAGCTACAGACTGGTCAGGGTATTGGTGATAGCCGGCACAAACAGCAGTTGATTGACTTTATCACAGATCAAAAACAGCTTCTTGCAGAGTGTTTGTTCTGTTTTGCATGTCAATCACCATTGCCAAAAAATGACTGCCTGCAAATGATTTCATACCTGAAGAAGTGTCAGATGACCGAAGCTGATGGGACATTAAGTAGTGTCACTGTGACCATCCTTTTTGCTGTCTTAGCTTGTTTTAGTATTGAGCCATTGGAGAAGGCTGCTGAACTACAAACATCATTTGATGGTAATGATAGACTTCTTAAAGTGTTACTGTAAATGACATTTTTTTCTTTCTTATCTTATTTTGTTTGTGTTAAAAAAAGGGTTTTGAAAGTTTTATATCCAAAAAATATCTTAAACACTCTTTTTTCTTATTTGAAATATGAGGGATTTTGGCTTAAAAATTGTCCCAAAAATTGTGTGGGCAGTGATAGTAGTTGAACGTTTAAGCAATTCATATGTTGTTTAATCCGTTTTTAAGCTTGTTCCTTGATTCTTAATCCCTGCACATGGAAAAAATCAATTTTCACACAACTCAACCTAGTTAGTTTGGAAACACTTGAAAAAGGATCCAAAGCAAATAAAGAAACTGTAGTTGTTACTGTTGTTGCATAAAAAGTTTGAACTTCTGGCACATATTTGACTGCAAACGTGCACTCCTTCTGTCTATAGATGTGGGCTGATTACTTTCTCGTTTGGTCGGCTAAAATTAATTTTGGGCCGATTAAAGTTTTTTGACTGAGTCGGCTGAAAAGTTTCTTAATTTAATTCAGTTAAGCAGAAATTATAACAATATGACTTCAGCTTCCACTGATGTAACACAAGTATGCAGTAGACTTGTGATATAACATTTTTCAGTATTCCAGAACGCAGTGTGTTTCTGGACTTTGTACGGTTTGGTTTTCTTTATATCTGGTTCTTATACCAACAATTCAAATGCTATTAAATGAAATGCAGGTATCATCATCTCTTTTATCCTTATGTGGAGATTGAGGCCCGGCACGTCTGCCTCCACGCCGCTCTGTCCTGTGCTGCTTGATGTGCCTCTTTCCAACTTAATCTAGTGGAGCATTGCAGGCAACACAGGATTCTGAACTAAATGCTCTAAGCATTTGGGTTTCTGTAATCTGTCTTTTTTTTGGTAATGGGTGATTGGCCCATCGCCCAACCCCCAACCTGGAGGGCCAGTGGTTTTCTGTAGGGGTTTTCTTTCCCTTAGCACACAGATGGGAATGCTCCGGCAGCTGAGTGACAGCGGCGAGAGGCGAGTGTCCGGCGCCTTTAAATAACCGGAATCTGTGTGCATGAAATGCAGGTAATTAAAAAAAATTAAGGCTTTAAAGTGATTCAAACCTGTAACTTCTGTGATACTGACCAGTATAATGCTCTTACTGACTGAGCTTTGAAGTATCAGCTGTTAGAGGTTCCATAAACACTACCCAAAGGTGTACA
>JAOEHV020230537.1:0-12727 GCA_025447995.2 Isaurus tuberculatus | reverse complement strand
GATGGGATGGTGGACAGAAGGGGTAAGGGGTCGGTTGAGGAGACCCTGGTTCGCCGATAATTTTGTAGGTAGCTTACGCAGAAAATCTTTGAAAACCTTTTTTTTTAACTGAACGGAGTTTTGGAGGCAGATACCGCACGTTAACTTCGTTAATTTTCAACGTGTGTTAGAGTTCCCGACAGAAATGGACATCTAACCGTCTGAATCACACACAATCACACAGATTTTATTAAACTACTAAGTTCTGAAATTTCTCGTAAGTACCAACTGGCATGCCGTATTTAATGCTTATTCCACTTGATTCAAATTTCGTTAATCAATTATGTTCATTTTTTTGTTGGAAATTAGTTAATCTATTTTCAAAAATACTTTGTATTGTTATTGTAGCTGAGAAACACTCAATTAACTTAATATCTTCAATTCTAACACTTTTTTACAAAAAATAGGATTTTTTGTGTTCATTTTTTTATGTGTAATTATTTGAAACACGATATGAAAAATAACCTGAAGAGAAAAAGACGGTCTTCGGTTAAACTAAGTACAGAAACGACATGATGAACGTAATCTTGTGCAAAATGTATTGACAAGAAGCGTTATTATTATTGTTGCAAATTTGAGTGCAGTATTTCAGCTAAGGACATTTTGTTTTCTGTTCTTCATTTGGAATGAAGATAAACTCTTTTTTAAATCTTTAGTTGTAAAGCTTTAGTTCTGCGCTTTTGTATTTAAAGGATAATACAACAGCAGCATAAAAGGTTTTTCTCAACAAAACGTTTCAGTTCCTTTGGTTTGTATCTTTGTTCCCTGTTCTCAGCTGCTTGTTCTAAGGGAAAACACAAAGTAGAATTAGTTATTCGTGCAGTCAGGGTGGATGAGAGGATAAACCTCTTGCCTCCAACTTGTGTGATTTGGGTTCGAACCCTGGGCCTCGCATGTGGGCTGAGATTTACCTGATCTCAATCTGACGAGGGATTTTCTCCGAACACTCCGGTTTTTTACCGCAACAAAAATCTACCTTTACGTGAAGATCTGAGCCGTAATATGGCCTGTAGTTTTATTGCTTAATAATATCTATATAATGTTATTATTGTATTTAAAACCAAGTATCGCGATATTCGAAGAAATGCCATAGCGTTCGGTCAAGAGAGTATTACTGGCAAGCATAGAATAGATAAAATAAATGGAAGAGTGGATGGATGGAAGGATGGAAGGATGGATCAATGAATGGATGGAGGGACGGACGGATGGACAGACGGATGGATGGATGGATGGATGCTAGTCCCAAGAATGGGCACTAAGGCCCCGTTAGAAGCCTACAAGGCCCCTTATTAAAGGGAGCTTTCATGTTATGTAATAGATAACAGGGCAGGTTCAGGTACCCACTGACAGAAATCGAGTAAAGTAAAATTTTACATTTGTTTTCATTATTACAATTACATCTCACAAATACTAACCTTTAAAGTCCCTTCATTGCCTTAGACATTAGTGAAATAGCAAGTTTCTAAGTTTTCTTAAATCTTATTAGGCCCCCAACTACAGAGTATTGCCACAACTGTCCACCCCTTCTAACTTTATTAATTATATTTTATTTATAGTTGATTTATAAGCGATAATGTCATCTACAGACCCCATCTTAACATTCACGGCCGATTTCCGATTTTGATACTAGCCCGCAGATGTTACCTATAGCTGTGCATGTATAGTGAACAGACTTACAGATACTTACCAGAGTTAATGTCCAACAATTCCCATACTTCGTCAGCCTGCATAACGCCCGATGGAGTGAATTCTTCGGGGGCGTCGAAGCAATCGTAAGAAACTTCTATTCCTTTCAAAATGTCACTATGATTTTCTTTTTCTTTTACATTTGACGGATCATCGCTATTCGCTGACTCGGTATCTGCTTCTAAAGTATCTTCTCCTCTTGTTATACTATTAGCATCTAGTGGTTCCCTCCCCGTATCGTTTCTGTTAGGAATCACTAGGGAATCTTTGCGTTGAAAGGACGCGATCAGTTGTTCTTCTGAAGTACTAGTCGGCTCTTGCTCTGAGCTACCCAGGAATATGTGGCTCTCGCCAACACACTCAAGACACTCATCGGCAGAGCTTAAATGTGTAACAAGCAATGTTGTCCCATTCGCCTTCAGACCTTCTGTCATGCCAGCTGAATAAAATAAGATTCAGTGACATTGACATTTTTTTGCTTGAGTTTGATTAAGTTAAAGTCTTTTCCAAGCCTAGTGGCCCATTGGAGCCGGCGCTTATCTCCGGTTTCCGTAGTGTTAAGCGGATGAAAGTCATTGACTCCCATGGACGGGACACTAATCCATCGCAGGTTAGCTTCCAGCCGAAGCTGGTACTCATTTACCGACCTCGTAAGGATGGAAAGCTGAGTAAGCTTTGGCGGAAAAGAGCGTTACACAAATGTTCCAATTTCGGCAGAGCCGAGGAATCGAACCTGGGACCTTGTGGTTGGAAGGCATAGATCTTACCAACTGCGCCAACCACGCCGCCAACCCAAGTTTCATCAAAGTCGCAAATAATTATGTCGAATGGTTACAGTCATCATTTGAAATCTCCTAAAAAGGTCATCAAGTTAACCTCGCTTTAACGATTAGTTAGTATGTATTTAACCAGTATGCAAGGAGGAAGGATTAGTTTTCCCTCCATCCCCCGGGCTTAAACCCCAGGGCTAAATAATAGATTTGAGATGCGACTGAGGTTTGTCTCCTAGGTCTCTGTTTTTCCTTCATAAAGAACATTAGGCTTTTGCCAAAGTGTGATCCGAATTCTCGATCAGAGAACGATGGCTTTTAGTCTTATAGGTCCAAGTATTTAAAAGTAAATTGTTTTAATTATAGTTTAAAAAATACTACTAAAACTCGTTTTTCTGACACATGTCGATTTATCATTTAACTTATTAAATTGTTTCCGCCAAGTAAATTTGATTATATTTTACAGCCTTCTCAGATTATCAGACGTTGATGCAAACATGCGCTCTAAAGGATAGAGGAACTGCAAAAAGACGGAAATTTTATCATTTCGTTTTGGGAGGAGTTGGCCATTGTAGCCCAGTCGTCAGAGCAACTGAGGAACAGTTTAACTTCTAAAAGGTTTAGGAGTAATATCCCTTTGGAATTGTGAAAGAGAACAATAGAAGGCAATTACTTACGTAACCCGCAGAATAAAAAAATAAAAAGGAGCATAAAAGGGGTTTTGTTTAAACACTACGAGAATTTGTGCGCATTTATTCACATGACGCATAAATCGAACGGGCAGAAGGCCATGACTCTTTCTCCGCGCCACAATACATTAGCCTAAACGATCAATGGTTGTTCATTTTAACGTTGACTTCTGAGAAAATATCAAAACCTAAGCTATTAAAAACCACTTTCTTTGTCACTTTAGATCAATTTAAAAAGGAATGAAATTATGTCAGGGGTTGAGAAATATTTAAATCTATAATAAGTTGCTACTTAACAGATTTTGTGTTGTTCCTTGTAATCACATTCTGTGTATCCGTGTTGATCCAGTTCTGATGTTTGATAAGTGAACGCATGTAAACATTGGCCTTGTTTTGAAAGAACAGGAACCACGCTTGTTTCATAGGAGCTACCGCTGACATTTATACTGCAGAAGCTTGTATTGAGCTTTCCTGGATCCTCAGTTTGGCTATGAAGGTCAGTAAAAGAAACTAGAAAAGAAAAAAAGTATTATATTACGAAAACCTATACCCATTATTACTGTTGGGTATGGTGGATTGTAAAGACATTTATCACGAGTTTTTTCCCAAGTTTTAGTAGAAACTTTGTGGCGTTTTTCCTTACCCTTTTCCCCACTTTTCTCACGATTTTTACCCCGACTTCAGCGGTTAGCAGAGCAACACTCGAAAGCTCAGCTCGTTACACTACTTACTTATGCTCAGAACATTCTACCTAAACAAGGCCGGCGGAGCAGGAGGAAGGACGAGGGAAGGAGGGTGGGGGGGGGGGGCGAGGGCGCCAACCGGCCCCCCCCCGCCCCCCAACTTTTTAGACTTTTTTCAGCGAGTCGTACTTTTCAAGTTTCCCTCCTAAGACGTTAATTCAACAATTGCCGCCAAAATATACAACGAGAGCCATCAAGAACTACTCAAAAGTAGTCTCACAATATGCATAATTGGCATTTCAGAGGGTACAGTTTGCCAAAATTTGCATGCGCCCGAACCCCTAGGGCAATGTATGACCCACAATCACCATGAGCTTTAGCCAGCCCTTCTAGAGTTGATTAAACTATGTGTCATCTATGCTTTTATTGTTGATCTTGTGGGAAATACAATTATTCGTCCTAAGTGTTGTGATCGTTGAATTCAGTAAGGCTAATTTGTTTAAAAGCATTTAACTTTACCTATGCATTATTAAGTCTAAATTCACACAACAGTTTCTTCAAAAAAAAAAAGAAATTACATTATTACAAAAACTATTTACATTTTTCATATGAGCATCTCGAACACGAATTTCTGAGATAAAGTATATATGACAGATTTTTTGTTATGATTTTGTTAGGTAATATACATAGAAAAGGAACATTGGTTTGCAGCTGAAGAGAAAAATTTATTTCGATTATTTTTAGCGGCCGAAAGATGCTAAATTTCACTTCAAAAATTGTCCAGGGACTGGGCGCGATTTGGGGTCACGACTTGGTTTGAAACGAATCTTGAAGAACTATTACACCTGGTGTGTAACTAGTACTCTTAAAACTTTGGCCATTTTGGGCATCAACTCCACAGTATAATTATTTCCCTCCGTGACTTTCAGTTTAATATTATTTTTCAGCCATCTTGCTGTTTATCAAACTAACTGACGTCACTGGCAGCGCAATTTCGGGAGCAATCATAGCGTGACCCTTTAAACACAACATAATTCATGGATCAAAAAAAAAAGAAAAAAAGAGAAAATGTGTCTGCAGAGGAGATTTAAAGAAAAAGAATTAAGTAAATACTAAAGGAAAATAATTCAAGCCTTCAAGAAAAAATACTAGCACAACCAAAGGACCCAAAAAAAAAAAATCCGGTGGTAAAAATCCCAGCTTTCCCATTTTTTCCCTAATGGTCCATTTTCAACGCTGGAAACACAAATCTTTTGACCTTAGTTTTCATGGCGTCACTACTATTGAAGACATTACACCAAGCCAGGAAAGCAGCTTTAAAGTTTAACTGTTCTTAGGGTTTTCATTAGACTAACGTAACATTGCGATTATACTTGTACTAAACGTGACTTCACAAAAAAAAATTATAAAAGGGTGTTCTAAGATATTGACTTTAAGGTGAGTTTGCTGGAACGGCTTTAGATTATTCCAGTTTCGGTCCCTACCCCCTCCTTCTTCATCCCACCCCCATTCCCCCCACCCCTACCCCTTTCTCTTCCTTCCTTCAAGTTAACCACGGGATAAACTCTCTTTTGTCTATTAGCATATTGTCCATACTTCACTTCTTCAAAAAACAAATTTAAATCTCCATTTTTTGCACGTTGTCACCACTTACCTTCAAAAGATGATGCATATCCTGTGTCATTATGTGCCTCAAAATTTTCTTCCTCTGGTTTTGTTTGTAGTTTGCTCTCATTATTGTTTCCGTTGTTTTCAAGAAAAATTGAGTGCCAAAATGGCGAAAGGTTCTTTTGAGGTAACTTTGCAACGGAATAATCTCCTTTATCTCCCGGTAAATCAGCTAAGTTTTTCGTTTGAAATGAAATGGTCGTTTTGTTGTTGTTTCTGTTCTTCCCGCTGCTTTTGTATTTGTAATAATTGAGCGAAGGGTCGCAAACTTCATTTGTCGATACCTGAATGCCAGAATTTTCGAACATTCTTGTAAACTGTACTGCAAACGTAGAAGACACGTTTCTACCAATTAGTTCAAAACGTTGAAAAAATAGCAGGGAAACCTTTACGATACTTTTAAGTTGCCGTTAAAGCCAAAACAAATACGTTCTTGTCGAATGTACTGCTTGTGTGTGTGAGTTTGGATATTTTAATATTCATATTTGCTGTTAAATTCTGTTGCATGGGCAAATACCAACAAGATAATTTGCTTAAGAATAAAGAAGGAAAATTGAGTAATAAAAAAATGTCATTTTATTGTCTTAATAAGTTATCCGCTTTTCTTAACAAGGCCAAGTGCTACTTTTATTTTGCTATAAACACAATATCAAACGAGAGGAAGTGAAAAGTATGGACATTCAAAAAGTCACTCAGACAAACTCCCGAAAATAGGGATTCGTTTTCGAAAAGTCCTACTCAGCCAACGAGCCAAAATGAATGTACAATTATATTCTCAAAGGTCCATAGTCCAAAAAGCGCCAAAAATGTCGGTCAACGTCGTGAGAAATTCTTACACAAATAAAAATTGTTTTACAGCTCTAGCTGCTGAAAAGAAATCGAAGAATAGACAATTTTTTGCTGGAATTTTACTTTGAACAATCCCTAACCAACAGAGAAATTTATTGCATGAGCAGCAGCAAAACGTTCAGACTTGCAGTTTAGTAAAACGAGGGTAGACGATGGCACGGGATAAGTTAGACTAAGGGCCTGTTTGTGTAAGAAAATACAAGTATAGCAGGTGGCTTCTTCCTTTGTATCTTTGTATCTTTATTTCTTCAATAATTACAATACGTTTACAGCCGAGTGTCCCCTGCAAATAGCGAAGCTAATCACGGTAAGGGATACGGACGTGATTACGTATCATTTGAAAAACAATACAAAGAAAGACAAACTTTTAAAAGTAATTATAAGGTAATTAAAAAGAGAGAGAGGAAAAAAAACCGAGAAAAACATGCTCGAGCAGTAAGCAAATCTTTAAAACTTCTTTCTTTTCATATATCTAAAATTATCTGATCCGTATAAATATAATTGTCTGTTTCTTGTAGAATTTGTAATAACAATTGGTGCACTTTTTGTTTAAAGTTGTGCTTAGGCTGCTTTCTCAATTCTTCTGGAAAACTGTTCCAATTTTTTGCGCCAGTGATAAAAAGGAATTTTTGTAAATATTTGTGTGACAGCTGTTTATGTAAAGATGTCCAGAAGAAAAAGATCGTGAATAGTAACTATGTACGTCCTGGGTCAATGAAAAAGGCTCACTTACGTTACTATATATCGATAAATAAAATGTGATTTGGTACGATAAAGAGGTAGCGCGATATAAAGTTGTTGTTTTAGCTTGGATGTAATAAAATAAGTAAGGACTCTGGCGGGCTAAATAGGCCTAAGTAACTAAAATTTTTGAAAAGAAGCGAAGGAAAAAGAAAATTTTTTATGTAACTAGTTTAATATTTGAATGAAACGATAGTTCATGGGTGGTCGGGGGATGAAATAGAAAAGAACTGAGGCGGCGTTTGCTGAATATAAGCAATTTCTAGGGTAACAATTTTTAAGGGAATTGTCTAAATCCTTCTGGAGGTCGAGGAGGAGAAAAAGAGGAGAAGGGGAGGGGTTAGCGGATTTTGTCAACGAAAAAATAGGAAATTAGCTTGCTAATTTTATGTTGTGGATAAGGTGCTTATTTAAGAAAGACGCTCTCAAAACGTTATGTTTTGGGGAAAAATACCAAAACAGGAGATTTCAAAAAGTTTTTTTCCCATTGCCATTGCCGGGCATTGCTATTGTTATTGCCATTGCTAATCCTTTGCTACTGCTATTTCCTTTGCTACTGTTATTGCCATTGCTAATTCTTTGCTACTGTTATTGCCATTGCTATTGTTATTGCCATTGCTAGTTCTTTGCTACTGTTATTCCCATTGCTATTGTTATTGCCATTGCTAATTCTTTGCTATACTGCTATTCCCATTGCTACTGTTATTGCCATTACTATTTCCTTTGCTATTGTTATTGCCATTGCTATTGTTATTGCCATTGCTATTGTTATTGCCATTGCTAATTCTTTGCTACTGTTATTGCCATTGCTATTGTTATTGCCATTGCTATTGTTATTGCCATTGCTAATTCTTTGCTACTGTTATTCCCATTGCTACTGTTATTGCCATTGCTATTTTCTTTGCTAGTGCTATTCCATTGCTATTATTTTACTTTATATTGCAACTTTCCTTGTTATTGCCATTGCTTGCTATTGCATTTGCCACTTCTGCATATTGCCATATTACTTTTGTAGTTGCTATTTCTACCACAAAAACAACTTTTACTTTTATATCTTTCCAACATACTCCCATACTCATCAGAAAAAATTGGTTTTATTGCTCTGAGGGGGAATTGAACCCACGTCTTCCTGTTCTCTAGTCAGGCGTGCTAACCGCTGCACTATATCAGGAAACACCGTGCTGGCAACGTAGCAGATTAGTTAAGCGTTGAGGCTATCGGCTTGAGGATCCCCAGGGCCCAATTATTTCTTCATTTGAGTACGAATCTTCTCCCTAGCTACCGTTGTTGGGATATTATAATAATTCAATAATTTGTTATTAAATTAAAAGCTATTTCTAACGCTATTATATAATTTTCATTGTGACTGTCTTTGGTATTACCTTGTAATATAGATAAACTTTTTTTTTTCTTCTGGAAGCATTTTTCAAAATTATGTATTTTTCACGATAACAGTTTGAACAGTGATTTTGGTACAATTCCCTCAGTTCTTTTTTCGTATTTAAATTTAGACGGACTGACTGCTTCCCCCCGGCCCACCCCCCTCCCCCATCTTCCCCGGAAAAAAAATAGAAGAAAAAAAGGGAATAAATTTATTTCTAGCACAACAAACATATTTTAAAGAATTTTGGTTGTAAAGCAATTCCAAATTTTAATCATGAAATACAAATATTTTACGATTGCAAGTCTACCTGCGCATGTGCAGTTAGATTGTTTATCTATGTTAATTCGTGTGCCGTATTTGAGACAGTTTTTTTTCATCAGAATTTATCACCAAAAGTTGAACTAAAGAAAAACTAATTTTTCATCCGTCATTTCGATTTACGCGTGCAAAATACATCCTTTTATTTATCATGCATATATATACATGTAACTCACGTCAAAGCCTTAAAATTAATCAGTAGCTGTATTGTGATTTACTCAACTAAACAATTTTTTTGTGTGTGTTAGTTAAAGCTCAAAGAATATTTAAAATTTAAAACAAAATAAAATTAAGCTTTTCAGAGTAAATAAATTCGAAAATGCAAACTATAAATTGACTCTTTTCAATGTATGTAACTTACACATTTTCAAAGATAAAAAATTGAGGAACATTTACAAAACGTTTTTAGCGCTTTGTCAACGAAGTTAAAACTGAAAATTTATCTGAGCGAAAGACGTCTTTTCATTGTTAACAATACTGTGAAATCCTAATCCTTATTTGCATTAACAACAAAGCCGAGACTGACAATTTTAGTAAAACAGCGGGTTTGTCGAACACAGACATAAAAAAGATTATATATAAATCGGCAAAGCCAGATGTTTCATAGACTAGAGAGAATGATGTACAACAGACAGAAAGACATTAATGTCTATAGTATCACTTTAAGTCATCAATATCAAAGTTTCTCATTTGCATTTTAAGAATAAAAGATTTGGCTACAAAAAGACGTTTCTTTTCCGAAAGACAAAATTATAACAATCGCTTTACGTTAGTTTTCTCTTTCTTGGACTGACACCAAACGAGAAAAAAAAAATTTTGTAGCAACTTAGCTCAAGTTTAGCGATAAAAATACGGTCGTCTAGAATTTTTAGATTTTTAATCAATTTCCAAAACAAAAATTCCCCCTTTTTTCCTTGTTATCTGTCCGTTTTTCATAAGGGAGGCGATTCTTACATAAAAGTCTAGTCTAGGAGCAATTTAAAATTAGAAACCTTTACCGACCTTTTAACACAAAGTCCATCAATGCTGTACTCTATCATTTTGATTACCAGCCTTTCGATACGTACGGCGAATTCGAATGAGCAGTTCTCCACAACATATTAATAAAGCACTGTTTTTATACAGCTACAACCATATATACAGAAAATGCTAGGTTAAATGTGACGGTAAACTTTTAGCTTATAGAAGAAAAGCAGTGTCACATCTGTTCCAATATTTTAAATGTTAATTTATGGAAAAATATCGTCGTACAAATTTGCTTCCCCTTTAAAGAATATGACAGGTTTTCTTCCCTTTCAAGCTGTCGGGGCTTGATAAAACAGTCTGTCCTTGCTTCTCCATTTTCTTGTCTTTTAATTTTGATTTTTGTTTTGAACCTCGACAAATTTGTTCTTCATCTTTATCTTTAACAAAATCTCTGGTTGCTTTAATTTGATTTGATTCCTTCGGCTTATGCTTAGAAGAAGGAGAACCTGGCTTGTACTCCGTTCTACGATATTTATTAGTGGATAAAGAAGAAACACAGTAGAAATTCTGTTCGGGGTACAAACCTGCCGGGGCACCCAAGTTATGGTTGAATCTATGGCTCGCAATGGGAGAATGTCGCGGACTACCACGCGGACTTGATCTCGGACTAGCTCTCGGACTCAATCGATTGTTTAGAGCACAAGATCCGGCCACGCTTGATGTTATTGGATTCATGTCTTACAAGGATTAGATCTTTTTAAAGAGTCCGTGCTGCTCTTTTGCTTTTGTTTCGTTTTTCTCTTTCGATCCTTCTACAAAGATTTTGGTGACGTAAGCCTCAAGATCGCCGACTTGCGCGAAAAATGAATGTGTCTAATTGGCAGCAACAAAACGTTTGTGTCGCACTCTCCCATTCACAAGATTATCCTAACCGAATTTTATTCTAAGCGGCTTCGCTCTGTCTAACCTCTCTAAATGAAAAAAAAAACACAATTGATAATCCACATGCTAATTTCCTAAACGATGTTTCCGCTTACAACGAGACTTTGACTGTCGCATGCATATTAAAATCAGATAGATATTTGATTTTATTGTTGCTCCAGTAAATGTACATTATTTAATTGATTGGGATACAAAAGTAAAAATGTATAAGGGTTACCATAGAGCTATGTCACTTTTGTTACAAAAACCTTTAAAAATATTACCGAAATTGTTGTTAAACTTTGAACGAATTCGTATATTAATTCTCACTGACGTTGTTGATGTTATCGCACAGCACGGAATTAAGAAAAACGAAAAAAAAAAAGATAAAAAACAAAATCTGGAGAGTAAGTCACGAAATATTTTGCTGTTCCAACATTAAGAGGAAGTATTCATTTTTATAAAAACAAACACACAAACATTTGTAACAATAACAAGGTCGCTTTCTGAGTTGCAAGAAAAAACCTCACATTACATATCATTGTCTTATATAAGTTTACACTAGAATACATTATAATCACATAATATTTTACTCCATATCAAATCATATTTAATTATATTATATCATATAATTGATATTATCATTTGTTATGAGTAAATTAATTTACATTATCCTATATTCTATTATTAAAAAATCATATCAAATCACATTGAAACATTGTAATTTGTTATACTATATTATTATAAAATTACATTACATTTAATTTAAATACTTTAATGTATATTTTTTTACGTACTGGAACACTGGGCAATTTTTGATATACGACAGCATGGCGTGCTCGGCGCAGTTGTAAGAGCTTTTTTGACTTCCACCCACATGGTCCCAAACTCGAACTCCAGCTCGGCCCAGATTTGAATATTTGTGTTACTTTTTTCCACTAAAGTAGATTAACTGTCCATCCTGAAGAGGTCAGTTAAACTGTTTCTAGCTGCTTGCCTGCGATAGATTAGAAAGACCTTTATTCGCGGCTTATCAGTATAGAATTCGGACTTATGCGCCGACTCAAAGGGCCACTAGACTTCTATAAAACTTAACAGTAAAAAAGCTAACCCAAGTTTGTGCAATCAGACGCGCATTATATCTAAAATACATGTTTGGTGAGCATTCAAGGCGGTAATTTTTTGAACAATCACCACTTTTGACGGTGCGGCAACACAATATAACAAAGGCTCAAATGATTCATTGGGAATTACACACCATTAGTTTCTTGTTATTGGTTGTTCAGCATCACATAATGAATGAATTTGGCTGCTAGGGTAATCAAATGTCTGAAAAGTGAAACTTGTTAAATTGATGCCTCAAATTAATTTTTTCTTACCTTTAAATTTTTTTTTCACCATGTGTTGTTGCTTCCTTTTTTATCTTGAATTTGCTTGTCAATTAGAAGCTACAAATCGTTTTCAAAAACCAGCTTCCTAAATCAGGAAGTAGACGCCATGTTGGTTCATTTACATCCGGGCATCGTCCAACAGACATTATCACCTGATGGACAGCGAGTACAGTAACCAATAAGATTACAGCATTAGCGATAGGTAGCAACTAGAGTTCTACTAGCATTGTACGGTAAGTCCCAGGAGTACAATTTCATTATGGTCTAACAAAAGATTTTCGCTCTAACAGAGTCAGACTGATTGTTGAGAGTAAGTCTATTGTTTTACGAATGGACAGTATTTCGTGTATCACACAACGTACTTTCTGGAGCACTTAATTCCTTAAAATTCTCAAATGATTACTCAGTTTAGGAACTTAAGACCTCATGTTTTTCTCGATAGCAGGTATATCGAACGTAGAGTAAATACATGTACGCGTTGGTACAACGTTGGCAGACAGTATCTCGCCTTGAACATTTACTTTTGTTAGCATGCTTGTTAACAGCTAAATCGTCTCAATTAGCCTGAAAACCAGACGTCCTCCTCGCCCTCGTTATCACTAGCGGAGTGATAACGAGGGCG